>WION01000203.1:0-99896 GCA_015039365.1 Amanita rubescens | reverse complement strand
CTTATGGAAGGAATGGAGAGATAGGCTTGCTGCAGTCGATATGGATGCGCAGGTTGTTAGAGGGAAATCGTTCGGAAACCTTGATATTGTTCAAAAATTGAAAGAAGCTCAAGAGACTGGATATCCAAGTATGTGCAATCCTGCAGAATTTCTGCCTCGTAAATCTGTGAATGAATAATCATCTTCCCTGCAGGTGATGTATTCGACACATAATGTACTCCGATTTCTTCTTCGCCACGTCTCCAGAACATATCAAGCTCGTGCTTGCGACCGATTTTGCAAACTTTGTTAAAGATATGACAAGCCTGAAAAGGACCCGCGGACCTATAGTCTTTTTTGTTTATTGTGAGAGGCTCCAAGAGCTACTGGACTCTGCCCTCGGATCAGGAGTCTTATTTAAGTAGTGATGGTACGAGAGTGCACGACCTATCTCATTTCACTTGCTAATTCCTTGTACTTCTCTTCAGATGACATGCGGAAGCATGTTGTCTTGTCATTTAGTCACGATAAAGATAATCAAACACATTCTAGATTCCATCGATCCATTGCGCGCCCTGCCTTTACTCGTGATCGCATAAGCGATCTAGAGAATCAATGCAACGATATGTCATAGCCCCGATTCCACTCAAAAACCATATTATATGCCTGCTCAGACCAAGATCGGTTAATCTGTATTCATGATACAAAGACGGACAGACTTGTGGGGACCAGTAAGCCGCTTGCGATATTTGCCCAGTGGATCCTTTCTTCCCCTCCAATACACGCGCTCTGGCTTACCTCCACCTTTATATTTCGGTCCCGACCGGTTCCTGGATGATCGCATGAACCGATGCCTAGCTGACGTCTTTTTGCCTTTCAACAACGCGGGACCGAGAACCGTCCTTCAATCATGCGATAAACGTCCTCCATTTTGACCCACAGGCCACCCTAGTAGCACGGCACGAGGATGCAAGCAGCATGCTCAACACGAGCGACTTCCATTTTTTTGGTGCTTCTCGGGACGAAGATATAGGGTCAGGTATAGCTATCACGTTCCTCTCGTAGAAGACAGTTCGGGAGAAATATTCCGAGCCCACGGGGATAGCTTCCTTATAATTGTGCTCAAGATTTCGATTAGGACCGCGTATTAAAATAACACATCTGGCTCCTTGCGACATTTTGTCTCCATAGAGGTACTGCGCCCGCTGTCAAGCGTGTCAAGTCTCGCATGTATGACTTTTTTACGTAAAACCGTGGTGAAACATCTGGCACTAGTGACTGTACGCACGTTGCACTAACGCTGCTCTGGAGTCGCAATGAGGGAGTAGAATGCAACATTGTTAAACTTTGAGGTATGCTGGGATTCTGGCGGTCGTACGGAAGTGGCATGCCGACTTGATGTGACGCACTCAAAGTCGGTACCTCGGCCACCATCACAATTCGTTGTTTCGTCCTTGACACCATTACATCACTCAGGCGGTGTTTCTCATTCCTCAATATGGTCAAATTGTAAAGCCGGAATTAGTTTTGAATGCACTAGTATTGCCGCATAAGTAAATCCAAATACTAACAAAAGCGCTGCGGCCGCACTGTGACAATCCTACAGGCCCACAGCGCGTTTTGCCTGCGTTCGCGTCAACGCCGTCGAGGGGAAGATAAATCGAGGCAGCTACTAAATAAGCTTTAAGGCACCGGTTACTGATTACCGGTAACCGGTAACCAGTAACGTTCCGACTCGGAACCGGCCATAATATTCACGCAGAATGGCAGGGACGTAAATGTCATATATGATATAAGTATAGTGTCTAAGCCTGTCTAGTCCCAAGGTCTCTTCTCATCAGACACACATTCTCCTCGGCACCCTGGTGCTTCCCCGACATGGTGCATCTAACACCTGGACTCCGTTTCCTAGCCAACGGAGTGTTATACAGTTTCATTGGGCCCGTCGTTGGAGGCTTGACTGTTCAACAGTTACTGGCTAGGGCTTTCAACCCCCACGCTCAAACCTGGGTGATTATCCTTGGTTCGCTTTCAATTTTTCCGGTTGCAACTGTTATACGCCTGTCCCTGAAAGAATGGAAAGAACGACGAGAAGCTGCCGCGATGGGTGCTCAGGTTGTGCCGAGGGTCAGAGGCAAATGGTTTGGTAACTTGGACGTCCTCCGAAGGTGTAAAGAGGCCTGGGATAATGGGTATCCTGGTACGTGCATTAAGCTGCAGATTGTCTTTCAAGCTGATCGTCGAATTTTCTCTCCTACGCTCCTACAGGTGATTATCTAGAGGACTTGTTCGATGAACACGGCTCAGTATACAACGTATACAACATGTACTCTGATTTGTATCTCACAATTTCTCCGGAGCATATCAAGCTCATGCTCGCAACTGATTTTCAAAACTTCGTCAAAGGTAAGTCTCTACAATGAACCTAGGGGAGGACGTCAAGTCATTTGTTGTGTAGGTGAGAGCTTTCAAAAGGCAGTGGGTGCTGTTCTTGGATCAGGTGTCTTCAATTCTGATGGTACGAAAGCACATCGCCGTTCATTCATTCACTAACCCTCGATGCTCACCAGGTGACATGTGGAAGTATGTTGTGGTACCAAAAATTGAGTATGGATGGCTAACGAGCATATTCAAGATTCCATCGGTCCATCTCCCGTCCCGCCTTTACCCGCGATCGCATAAGCGACTATGAACTCTTTGATCGACACGCAAATGTTGTTATCCATCAACTCAAACAAAGGTTCGGTCAAGGCTATGCTGTCAATTTCCAGGTTTATCTCATTTCATGTGCTGGGATCAAAGCTCATCATTATCATTGCTCAGGATCTCATGCTCAGATTCACCCTAGATGCAGCCTCGGAATTCCTCTTTGGCAGTTGTGTCCACAGTCTCTCGGCTGGCCTTCCTTACCCACATAATGTGGTTCCTTCATCCGCATTCGCAGACACAAATCACGCTGCATCAGCAAACGCGTTTGCCAAAGCGCTCCTAGAAGCAGAGGGGACAATCGCTGACAGGGAGCGGACTGGATGGATATGGCCCTTGGCAGAGACATGGAAGGATAAAGCACGGCAACCAATGCAGATTGTGGATGGATATATTGAGCCGATCATTCGAGAGGCATTGACAAAGCAGAAGGCTGGGGCATTTCACAAGAAGAACGATGGCGGACATCTAGAAGAAGGCGAAACTCTGTTAGATCATCTTGTTCAGGTCACTCAAGGTGGGCAAATGCAAGTTCTGCTTCACGAGCTGATGATGAATGCGCCGTAATAGATCCAAAAGTCTTGAAAGATGAGACGTGCGTGTCTGTTTTCGCAGTAACGACAGGCCTTAGTTGATTCTGTTGTGTTAACGTCCCAGCCTGAACATTATGATAGGTACGATTCTTCGCATCGCTCCTTCGGTTGACTAATTTTCATGTTTGTTCTAGCTGGCAGAGATACGACCGCCTCTACACTTACATTCATTTTTTATCAGCTGGCCATGCACCCCCAAATCATGACGCGCCTCCGCCAAGAAATTCTGGACAAGGTCGGGCCTACCCGGATGCCTAATCAGAATGACATCAGGGACATGAGGTACCTCCGAGCCGTTATCAACGGTACGCATTCCTGTCGAAAACCTGCGACGCCTTGACGAGCCCCTTGATACACAAACAGAAACGCTGAGGCTTTACCCCATTGTGTACGCAAATTTCCAGTATTTTTTCTAACAATTCTTTGATACGTTTACCTTTCACAGTCCATTCAACGTCAGGCAAGTGATTTACGTCGTCTTGACGATCTACACTCCCGCTTATCACAGATTGATTACCCAGAGATTCAGTCAACGCGACGACCTGGCCTAACCCCGATCCTACACAAAAGCCTTATTATATCCCTGCCAATACCAGAATCACATACTCGGTATTCATGATGCAGAGGCGAAAGGACTTGTGGGGACCAGATGGTAAGTGCTTTGTTACACATGCACAAAATCTGGCCCCTTCCCTACCCACGCACACACGCCGGGGAGTAGACATGCTCATGCTTCTGATTTGAATCTCTCCTTGGCATCGATCCCTTCACTTACTCCAATCTAGCCTTGGAATTCGATCCCGATCGATTCCTGGACGATCGCGTCAAGAAATATCTCGTCAATAACTCATTCATATTTTTGCCATTTAACGCGGGGCCCAGAATCTGTCTAGGCCAACAGGTACGGTCTTGGCCAGAATTGATGACAACGAACTTATGGTTTAACCTATAGTTTGCATACAACGAAATGTCGTTTATGATTATCAGACTGCTTCAATCCTTTTCTTCCATCGCTCTCGATCCAGCATCTGCGCCTCCCGATTCGTTACCGCCCCCTGCGTGGAAGAATATGCGAGGTCGGAAGGCGATTGAGCAAGTTGTACTCAAATGTAACCTGACCATGTATTCCAACGTGCGTCAAGTCTCATGTTTCGTTTGTTTAAATTAACGTTACTCCACTAGGGCGGCCTATGGGTAAAAATGGAGGAAGCTTCAACAGACTCATCCCATGACTGAAGGACTACGCAGCCGTCTTATGCTCTGTAATATCTGTTGTTATCACGTCGTTTGTTCGGGCTCCAATATATTTTATTTCCCCCCTCTCATTAGTCTTTCAAAAGGCGTAAAATATATGGGAGGTGAAAGGAAGCTTTGACTCTACCGCATGATTGAAAGACGTGAAGACGTAGAGTGGACGCCACTGGTACAACGAAATGTCACTACTTCAATCCTTTTTTTTCCATCGTTCTCGATCCAGCGTTCGATACCTTGTCTGATTCGTTACCTCTCCCGAGGGGGGTTGTTGAGCTTACCGTCTTGTACTCTGTAAACGTATTTGTCATTTTGTCATGTCCGAGTCGTTCCAAGCTTCCATTTGCCCGCCTTTCTTCTAATTTTTCAAAAAGCACCTAATCCGATCGGCTCAGGGTGACCCAAAGAGTATGATGAGAGAGTGTCAGTATTCGTCAGGGTAGAACTTTGAGCTGAAAAGACCAGGACAGACCTGGTGGGAGCAGAGAGCTGGGCCTTAGACACGGCAGTTCCGTTCCCCCACTCAGCGGTCGTGTGACAACACGAGGTGGCACAACAAGAATGAGCTCCCATTATCCAGCCGTGGTGTGAGTGACCGATGCGATCGGGTTTGGAGCAAACCCGGTGCACCCGGGTAGTGTAAAAATATTTAAACTCACAAAATAAATAAATGAAGTGAAATTCGGGCACTACAAGAAGATCTATATTATAAAATACATGAAAAAACAACCATACATTCAGAGTCGTAAAAACATGGAGGGTCATACTAAAATTAGATTAGATCGTTTCTCTCGTAGACCTCGTTTTGGCTCATTATACACGCTCGCGATTCTCCCTCTTCTCGCTGTAGCCGGGGTCGGTGGGGGACGCGCCGACTACAGACATGTGCGCGATACTGATGATGATGATGATAGTAATGAAGGACCAGTTGATCCAAGCAAAAGCCATCGTGCCAGTAAGAACGCGACAAGTCTCTTCGCCCTTGCGGCACGCGCCGATGTGGGCGAATTTGTGAGAGAAGATCGCATTACCGACAAGGTATAACACCCAGATGATGGTGTTGAAGAAGTTTTCAACGGCATAGGAAGCTGCAACTCCGCCTGCCTGAGCCCCAAGGAATATGACCCTAACAGAAGCCGTTAGAAGCTGCTTCGTTTGATTCGAGAAAAGAGGTGCTTACATGTATGTCGTCCAAATCAACGCGAGGATACTTGTGGAAAGAATTTCAGCCGTGATGGGTTCTGATTGGGCATGTTAATTAAAGAACTAGAGAATGTAAGCTTGGCGTACCGTAGTTGCTTGTCGTTACGTGCGTATAGTGTATACGCGAAGACGTGAAACCAATCACAATAACTGAGAATATCCACTGAACAAGATAAGTGAGCAGGTATTTTCAAGCTGTAGGAAAGCCAGCGTACGATGAGGACGTAGAGGAAGATACGGCTAACACGCCAAGCAGCCATTGTTGTTGCGCAAGAAGAATTAGAGAGCAGCTAATGGAGAGGCTGGACGTGTCGCTTGGTTGAGCGGAGCTAGCGAGGACTGAAGAACTGGGCAAATACTGGAGGGTCTTTTATAGTTAAGAAGTTGAGAAATCTCGCATGCCATGATTTGACGCTTGTGTGCTTGTCGGGTAGTAGTAATAATTGGTCATATGAACCATCGCTTCAGCTTTAGCCCAGTTCTCCTACTTACCCGATGGGAATGAAAATGATAACAGTTTCTAAAGACGGCAACGGATGTGCGCGCACCCAATACGGACGCAAGGAAATTCACAGGGTGTTAATCATCCTCTCCGTGACAGGATGACTAAACACATCGGATGGACCTTGGATAACCTATCAGGTGGCCATCAGTGGATGAGTGAATACGCGTGTTGAGTCACCTCGGATTATGGAGTAGGTCCTAGTTGTATCCGACGTTTCTCACACATGCACGATGATGATGGTAATATGCAAGGAGGTGCAAGGGTGTTGGGGCCTAAGGTTCGCTTCTATGATACCCGCAAGTGCAACAACTTGACGTGTATTGTGACCATCTGGGTTTAAGTTCGGCACCGCAATCTTTTTCAACTGTCAGTCAATTCGCGCGACTAATGTCCGTTACGGTCTTGTTCCTCGTGACACATCGTGTCCCGAACGAAAGACGGACTACTAAAAGCATAGTAAGCACCCTTAACGCTTCACGGATAGCGACTAGCGATATGTCATCCGTGTTCGCTTCGTATTATGATAGCGATCATATTCATCGGTACGTTACGGATCCCCTACTAGCTGGTGGCATTCGCGTACCACCATGGCGCAAGCAGCGGTGGCCGAATGACTGACTTTGACCCGAACAATGACAGCCTGAGCCCATGACGATTACGCCGAGGAGATGCAGTAGGAAAACATTGGAGATTCTTCATAATGAAAAAGGACAATTGGAGCATGCGGCGGCCTTTATACAAAGGAGGGTTAAAAAAGGGTTACTGGGGGGACGAAAAGGAGGAGAGAAATGCAAATCATAAGGTACACCGGTCCGAGATACGCAAATCCCTAAAAGCAAGGGTTACTCCCTATTTTTTCGTGGCCTTCATACATGCAAAATGGGACCAAAGTATAGACTACGTGTATGAAGGATGTCAGATAACCTTGTAACTGTGACAAGGAATATGGAAGAGGAGAGATGAATATCATACAACGTTGGAACTGACTATTGAACCACGGAAAAGTGATATGAGGATCAATAAAGTACAATGAAAACAGAGAGAAATGAACATCATACGTATTACAACAGGAAAACAATTGAACAATGAAACATGTACAGCTTGTATGCATGCATGCGATATAAAAGATCCCTGGATTCCCGGAAAACACGACGAAAGAAGGGGTGCATATGAAAACATCAGGTAACAAGGCCTATAACTGTACAACAATGTTAAATGAGCGATGCAGGGTCAAGTACACCAGACCGGAAGTACGTACCGAGTACCAAGTTTTCCCTGCTGACACCCTGCAGCCGATAGAGAGCAAGAACTTTTTCGATATTCTCCTCAAACCATGTCTCCATCACCTTCTTCCCTTTACAGTCGATATACCTAAACTCGGGTTCCTTTCCCTTGAACATGCGTATTCCCCCATACACGGCCTTCTCGCTAGCAATTTTCAGGAATCCCATCGCTCGTTTCGCTCTAGCCATTCCACCTCCTGCTTCCTTGCATTCACGGTGCTCCGATCCGAGCTTGCCATATTTCCCATGAATGTCCGAGTCGGAGGTGACATCGGCAAGGCTACCCGGCGCTTGCACTCCATCGTGGAAATGGACCCAGTCGTCGTATTTCATACTCTGAACTTGGATTTCGCCGTAACCGCGCAACGAGGGGATGGTAAGGCATTGGACGACATGCGGCTCAAACGCGTTGAAGAGGCTCGAGAACATTCCAGATGTTTTACTGAAATATCCTACATCGCCCAGTTTGGGAATAGCCGTCCATGAGAAGGCGGGAGATCCCTTTTCCGCTGTCGGGAGTCGGTAAGCACGTGCCGAGAAAGGAAAACATAAGCTACTTACTTGGAAAGGCATCCGTCGCCAAGACCCGAACGCCGTCAATCCTTATTGGTTTAAATTGGATGGGCTCTTCGCGAGTTCTCATCTTAGTTCGACGGTTCTGGCTAGAGCCGACCGATGCGACCGAGCTGTCCCGCGTGACGTCGGGTGATAGCGGCCAGCCGTCTTCTCCGGATAGCATTGCTGGGCTATCAGATCGGTATTTCGGATGGTCGTAGACAGACGGGTAATGAATCGACATGAATTCTTGCTCGCGTATCCAGTTCTTTAACAGGAATGGGACGCCATATATTGGGTCGTATTGGCTGGACATGGGTATCAAGTGGTGCTTCTCCTCTTTGCCATCTCTAATGAGCCTTCCGCGCGTGGGGAAGAGACTTTCCCATATCGCGCAGATTTGTTCGTCGGCGCCGTTGATTTTGAGGGTGCCGATTCTGGGTTGAGCGTATCGTACTTTGGATTCACGGACAAAGTTCTTCCTGAAACATTCGATTGTCTTGGGTGGCGTATCCGTGTGGAACGTATATGAGATGGATAGCGTGGGAAGAAAATCGGGTAAAGCGAGGAAGAAGCCTTCCGTGTATGGGTCTGGGAAGTAGGTTTCGTAATAGACGATGTTCATAGTGAGTAAAGAAGTGAGCTTCTTCATGTCGAATTTGGTGAGGAAATTCAGGCCGAATGCTTGGGGACGGTGATGGTTGGAGTAGACGCTGAAGGTGATCGTTTGGCATCGTGAAAAGTCGCGAGAGTCGTCGTTAAAGAGTTGATAATAGAAGGATTTGCAAGGGACGTGGATATCGATGGAGAATACGTTATCGAAGACGGCCGCCCATGATTTGGATACCCGATTGCAGGTGGTCATGAATTGGATGCGCTCGATAGGGTTGCATGGCAACGCCCATGCTCGGTCAATGATATCGTAAAGAAGTTCGGTGGGTACGGAATGAGCGGACATCGTCGTTGCCACTGAGTGTTCAGGAGCGTGGCAATGGAGGTAGGGGGTTTGCCTGTGCCCCTTTATAAATGTGTTTGTTCTTGGGCTGTGACTGGTCGGCCAGACGTTACTCCACAGACTGGAGCAAGATTAACCCAGTGGGTCCCGTGGTAGGCTAAAGTTAAAGTACATCGTAAGTTGGCCTAGGCCGGTATGAAAGCAGCGGTGTGGCACAGCCTCAGCTGACCTTTTTCGGACTTGGATCGAAGAATTCGGGTGATAAAAGAGTGACAGAATTCGTCAGTGAGTCATGTCGAAGGACGTGGACTCCTCCTTGTCTCCTCCATAGTTGTAGGGAGGGACAAGGGACCCTGTTGTTGTCAGACCCATGGCTGTGCAGTTGACCGTGGGAATGTTGCCGGAACTTGCCAGGCTGTGTTTGCTCTGCTCCACGCTACTTATGTATAAAGTAAGTCTACTACTTATAACTTAAGAAAGTCTAAAAGAAGCCGTGCCAATCGCTTTTGACCTTGGTCGCGCAGCCTCGCGTATGCGTCAACGTCATGCGGTAAATCATACTCGCCGGCCAGCCTCATGCACTCTTTCGCCCTCGCAATCTCAATCAAACGGGCAAACAAATTTCTCGCCTTTTCTCCGTCCTCTGCGCTCAACTCCATCGTAGACGGGTGGTCCCTGTTCGTATTGAACACCACCGCGTCTAGTATCCACAACTGCTTTTCCTCATTCGTCGTCTCCTGCTTTGCATTCACGAGCTGAAAAAATGGACCACGAAGGACAATCTCTTTTTCCTCCGGATACAGTGACAATGCGCTGATATCGACCGCACAAACTGACGTCACCACGCTTGTCGGGAAGTACTTTGCGTATATCTTCAACGACGCCAAATCCAGGCTCACCACGTGAGTTCTGAAAAGCACCCGACGCTTCTCCTGCTCAACCTGATCATCTCCGGTATTCTCGTTTGCGAATTTGACCGCGAGATCTCGAGATGTCGTGCACGATATGAAGGCAAGTGGGATTGACCAATATCGTTCATTGATTGGTTTCGTCATCAAATCGAGAAAATCTTGGAGGTGGTCGGGCGATAGCCGCATTCCGCGATATACGGTCCCTGTAAATCCTTGGGAATGCTCCCACCGAGCCTCTTCCGAGTCACCGATCGAGCGAGGAAATGTATAGTTGAATAACTCGATCGTGAGGAGCTCTACGAGGAACACAGCTGCGCGTAATCGCACTTCTTCATCCTCCAATTCGTCGATCCGAAAGGCATTGTTGAGAACAGAAAAAATCTGTCGATATCCCACCTCGGACGTGTACAGTTTCAGAAAAGTGTAGTCTTCCTCTTCCTCCTTCCCATCTCGAAGCCGACGGTCGGCCCACTCCTTTTTCAATTTCGATATAAAGGTGTTGTTGGAGAAATCTGGAGCGCTGGAGAGAAACGATTCCTGCAGCTCGTACATGAACGTTGGGTAATCCGCCTCCCAATGTGCTCGTATCCAGATGATGGCTTCTCGGATACCGTCCATTCGTCTGTGGACGTTTCCCCCTTGGAAGAACGATCGCTGGGCAACGGTGCTGTTGGTCGATCCGAACCTGGAAAGACCTTCGATAAGTGCCCAACTATTGAATCGGGTGCTCGTATCTTTGGTTGTTGGGCTGTGAGGTTGACTAGACATGAAGGACGGATGAATCGCTGCTGCGCCGGGAGAACACGGTACTGCGTGAGTTCTTGTGGCTCCTTTCTTTACCTTTGATATAAGCATTAACGTGGGACTAGGATAAACCTTCATACCAGTTAGAAGCTTGGAAGCTTGGAAGATCAGTATGATCGCTATGCTAATGTGACGATTTCCTGTCTATATGCCCTGATAGCACAAAATAGAACCAATGAAACAGATCACCCCGTCACCGCAACCATCCAGTTATGGATGGTGTTGCTGTCTCAACATCTGATGCGTGAACTAATTATGGGTTTCCCGTGTCATTTGTTAACGTACCGGCGGCGATCATCTTGTACAAGCAATTCTACAAATGGCGTTTATTTTCCATAACAACAGCCTTCTGTCCTTCCCGTCAAGTTCTGTCACGACACTCTTCTTTGAGCCTGGCAGTCCGCGGGCGCTTGAGCCTATATGACCTGTTCCACGCGGTCCCTATCATCTTCTTCAATGACTCAAGCCCTGTGACACGTCCCTGCCGAGCGGAATCTAGCTCATTTTAGGTTATCGGCGGTTACCTGCCAAGGCTATACATGTATAACATCTCTTCATCCCTTGTTCCCATTCCTCAACATCACCGCTTCCTCCACCTCGTGCAATGGAGACCGTCTTCATCCTCCAAAGCACCTTCGCCACCGTTCAAGCGATATGTTCCTGGATAGAACAATCCCAAGCCAAACAAGGAAAACTACGCCAACTACGACAAACCGTCCAATCCCTAACGATGGTCCTCGAACCCCTCCAACACTCTTTCCAATCGGGTACGTTGGACAAGACCCTCGTCGCGTTGTTATACGACGCAGCGGAGATTTTGAACGGGATAAAGGAACATTTGGCGATGTGGAGTGGAAAGGCGAAGAAGCTCAAGCTGGCGACTGCGATTACGTTGTTGAGTCCTTCGGTCGCGCTGGGGATGTTGTATGATGATGAGAAGAGGTTGGCGCAGTGGATTAATTTGTTTACGCTGTCTTTGCAGATTGCAACGCTCAAGGAACAGGCGGGGAAGCAGACGGCTGCTGCTGGGGCGGGTCCAAAGTTGACGCTGGATGTGAGTTGGATAGCGAGAAACGATGATGTTTCGTCGTTTTGGTTGGAGAGCTTTGGTGAAGAGGTGAGTTTCTCAGATTGAGAATCGTTAGGTCGAGTCGTTGATGGGAATTGTTGCAGAGTGTGTTTGTGCCATCTTCAGATTTTGTGGATGCGGTGCAGAAGTGGATTGGAGAGGAGTTGGATGAGATGATACGCAATGCGCTTTTGCTGGAGCTTGATAGGCAATCCATAGGTGGTGTTACGCGCAGGGCACTGGATGGATTTACGGGCACGAGAGCGTTGAAGGAAAGTGTCCAGGATTTGCGTTCCCAGTCCTGTAAGATTTTCTCGATTTGCCTCGACAGATTCGTGTATTGACATCTTGCTGAAAGCAATAGGAGATGGTAGTGTGTCATCTGGTTCTCCATCAACTACCGAAAGCAGCCTATCTCCTGTTTCTCCCAGTTCGTCAATGAGCCTCGAGCCAACTCTAGTATGGGTAGACGACAAGATGGAGAACAACACGTTTGAAGTCAGGATCGCTTCCTCACTCAAGATTAGGGTTATTCAACTTCCCTCGACCGCCGTTGCGAAATTATGGATAGAGCAGAACGAAAGTAAGTCTAACCTCCACATGTCATGATCTTCGTTTCGGTTCTTATTGGAGAATGGCAGCTGAACTACGGATGCTCGAGAACCAAGGTCTTATTCAATACATCACCGACAATGCACGATGGGAAGCTGCCAGCCTCAGTAAGGGATCCGTCGGGGGATTGTCACTCAACATGTCGGCGGGAGAAACTATCCTTCGATACCTCCGCGGTCGCAATCTAAAGGCACCAGTGTTGGTGTACTGCGGTGGGAGTATTCCGTACACGGCGTATGTGAAGGAATACAGCCTTGCTGCGTCGACATGCGAGTTTGAATTTTGTCGGGCGTTTATGGCGCAGCTGGTGTCGGCCCAAGAAGCCGCAATTGAAGAGGAAAGTTTTTGGTCCTCGTGGGCGTTGGGGAAAGGGTTCAACTTATTGAGTTGTGTTGGGGATTTAATGTGAATGGCTATGCGCTAGTCTTCTTTGATAGGTGAGAAACTTCAAGTTGGTGACCCTGAGTCGTTTTAATCCTCACACTGAGCTACAGTTAAGTTCCATTCAAAGAAACCAACGCAGCAAGTTAATTTCCTTTATCACCTGATTATGGACCGCTTCCCCGCTTCCAACTCTTCCGCGCCTCCCCCATCCATTCCATCACTATCCTCCGACTGGTGCGCGCTTCCATCATCTATTCCATCGCTGTCTCCTTCCTCGTCCGCGTCGTCTGCATTATCATATAAATAATAGAACTGAGATAGAGTAATGTATCTTACCCGCAAATTCTGCAATGGCTTCAGGCGCGTTCTTTAGAGAAAACCAGGTGCCACCTCTTATCCCCCGTTCTACCTCGATGATGCTCCTCCCAAAAACAAACTTTGAAAGATGGTAAGTGATCGAAGATCCCGATATTTCAGAGCAAATGGCATCATGCAGTGTAGTCCAGATATGCGAATTACGCGTAATATGTGTGAGCTTTCCTCCAGACGCGCGTGTGATTGCATCAAGGTATGCCCTACGGTAAGATCCAAGTTCTGTAGGGGAGTCGTAGTGCATGTTATCCTCTCGAGATGCATCTTTCTTCCACCTGTAAGACAACGGGACCCAGTCTTCTGTGAGCCATGCGGGATACGCTGCTGCCCCGCCTTGGCGAGGCAAAGTCCGTACACCATCCCAGTCAATAATTCCCGTCACGGTTCCGTCGTCATCGACAAGCACATTCTGAGAGTTGAAATCAGGGGGACACAACGTGAAGGGCGGTCCATCGAGGGTCATGTCAGGGAGAGCCGAAAGGAATAGTTGAAGAATTGCTAATATAGAGGAATCCGAGATGCGTCGTCTAAGGGATAAGAGAAAGAACAGATATTCGTGGGCTGTGTTAAAGGGGCCTGCCGGTACTGCAGTACTGTCCGGTTCTTCAGAGTCTTGCCACAGTCGCACCAAGAAAGCTGACGAGTCAGGGAAAGGTACAATGCGATGCGTTCCAGAGGCCTCATCCCAGTCCATCCTGCGATCTGCTCAAAGATTTTCTCCCCCTCCTGGTCTGTGATCCAATTCCTGTCGTTCCAAAGTTTCGAAAGATTCGTCCCTGGAATGAAGTCCATAATGACAAAGGGGCGCGAAAGAATGTTGCTAGAATCCAGGGACCAGTAGTGAATCCGAGGTATCGGTATAGATGTCCTGGAGGATATAAAGCGTTGGGTGACAATATCGAGCGAACACGGGAGGGTTTACGGACATCGCCTTCGGCAGGTATGCGGATAGCCCATTGGATTCCGTCAGAGAAGGAGAGTTTGTATACAATATTATATGATCCCGCACGTGGTGAAGTGGAAGCGATGCAAGAAACTTTCGGGGGTAAACCGTTGAAGAGTTGTCGACGGGTTGTGAGAGCGAGCTCTTCAAGATGCGTAGGGTTGATGGAGGCAATGATGGAAGCAAATTCCGGATCCTCTAATAGTAACTCTTCTGCCAGCATTTCGCCGTTTCCTCTGTCTGCGTTGATCATAAGGTCCAAAGCCTAGCTAACTTGATTGTGTCGAGACCTAATGCGGTAGCCACAAGCAACTAATAGAAGAACGTATTTTGATTCAGGGGGCTGGCAAAACATAGTTTCCCGCCACGTGGCTAACTTCTGTGTGTTACAGCACTGCCACCCGAGAAGTTTCGACATGACCTAAATCAGTCCTGCTACGAATTCCTACCCCTGCCTTGACATCCCGGGGTCAGGCTTTCTACGTGCCATGTTCGAGGATACCACAATCCTTTTCACCACGATCTCCGCTGTCCGATCTGCACATGGATAGAACAACTACTCCAAGTAGCAGAAGATCATCCAACTCGTCAGGGAGAGCCGAAAGGAATAGTTGGAGAATCGCTAATACGGAGGAATAGGAGATCCGTTGTCTAAAGGATAAGAGGAAGGACATATATTCGTGGGCGGTGTTAAACCGGGTGCCAGCACTGTAGCACTGTCCGGTTCTTTTGAGTATAGCCACAGTCGCACCAAGACTACACTGCTTCAAACCAATCATCACTTCCCAGGTCTTCAAAGCTATTTTCAATCTAACATCCAATTAATCAACAATTCAATCTTACATATTAGCATCAAACTCGCCCAGTATGCCAAAATACCAGCAATCAAATCAGGCTGAAAAACAGGTTGGCCACCAAAGGTGGTTAACTGAACCACAGAGGATTGCTTATAGGAGGCCCCGTCATAATTATCGTCGAGCTGGACGAGAAGGAAGATCCAATCACGTCCATTGGTCAGAGCACCACGGAGAACCTTTTTCCTGAGATAAAATAGGGCATTGGAAACGTGCGCTAGAAGCTAGGAGGATCTACTTACTGAAGAAGCTTTCCGCATGCATACATCTCACATACTGCCTGAGGAACGTGGTCCGAGGGATCGGAAAGCTTGGCTTCTATAACGAAGAAGCCAGATGGCATATGCGACCTGAGAACATGAAGTTGCGGCGATCTCAGAAGAATAGCTGGAGGAAACAATGAACTTGGCGGTTGAGATAAGTCAAGGCAGACTTACCAGCGACGCGTTGACTTGCTACTATAGCAGTGTAGTCTACAAATCCCGAAAGGGTTGACAAACTCGACGGGCTAATAGTAGTGGCTGGCACAACGTGTTCCATGTTGAGAACCATGCGCTTATTTGGTGATAGCATTGCAGATGCGCGGAAGAAGAATGCGTCAATCCACGCACGAGCGCTTGCTTTGGTCTGGCGGAGTATGCGAGTAGCAGAAAGATTGACAGATTATTACATACCATCCTTAATAGGAACGAGACTTTCCAACAAATGTAATTGACGATACAGGTTCGCGGAAGACCAAAGTTCGCTCTGTCCGAGGGAGGCAGTCGCCGCGATGCGTTCCTCGGAATTGGGCTTCAGATCAATAAAGCCAGTAGATATAATTTTCAACTTGGTCAAGTGCTCCGCAGTCATTCTGGAGAAGGTAAGAGACTGCAGGGAGTGAGTTAATGGAATGCCGTTTCGTAGCTCGGGTCATACCTGAGGTCCTTCCAGCTTCGACCCCAACAAAGAGAGCATCGTGTCCACCTGCTGCTCGAAACCTTCCGGAGGGCCTTCCTCCTCGGACTCCTCATAGATAATGGATTTCTTCAGCTTAAGAAGAGAGTTGTAGGCGAGTTGCAATTCCAGCCCACTGAGACCGGAGAGTTTACGCTTCTTAGAGGACATGGTGTTGAATTACGTGAGAGAACAAGAGGGCGCGGGAGGATAACGACGATAAAATTCCGTTTGAACAGTCGGGAAGAGTTTGCCACGTGGCTAACGGCACTGCCACTCCATTCCGAGATGACCTAAATCAGTATCGGCCTTACGCGCCATGTTCGAGGATACCACAATCCTTTTCACCGCGATCTCCGCCGTCAAAGCGATCTGCACATGGATAGAACAACTCCACGCCAAACAGCAAAAGATCATCCAACTCGGGCAAACCGTCCAAGCTCTATCCCTCGTTCTCGAGCCATTCCAATACCAAATTCCTAATATGGATCTACACAAGTCCGTGATCGTCCTTCTATACGATCTGTTGGAGATCCTGAATGGAGTCAAAGGCCATCTTTCATTGTGGGGAGGGAAATCTAAAAAGTCAAAGTTTGCCAACGTTTTGGGGTTCTTATCCCCCTCTATTGCCCTGGGAATGTTGTCGGACGATGAGAAGAGGCTTTCTCAGTGGATAAATCTATTCATGTTGTCTCTCCAAATCGCCATGCTTCAGAAGCAGGTGAAAGCAGAGGCGCCCGGGCCTGCTATTGCTAGCAGTGGCTTATCGAGCGTTTCAGAAACGACTTTGGTTGAAGGCTGGGAGCCCTTAAATGACGACGTTTCGTCGTTCTGGTTGAAGAATGTTGGTGACGAGGCAAGTGCTGTTCGCTGGCACCGCTACGCGGATCGTTGATCGTAATACTGACGCTGAGATAGAAAGTATTGCTATCGTCCGCCAACTTTGTTACCGCTCTCGAAACATGGCTTCAGCAGAGTTTAGACGAAAGACTACGCAACGCGGTTCTGCTGGAACTAGATGAGCAGGATATCGGTAGCATTACGCGAAAGACTCTTCAACGCTTCGCTGGAACCAGAACGTTAAAACAATGTATTGACGATATGAGATCTCAATATGGTACCATACACTTTCCCGTGTTTGTCGTGGATTTGACTGATGGCGGCGTTACTAGGCTCGAACGCGAGTACTCCGCCTGGCTCACCGAATCCCCAGAGGGTTGATCTCGTACCGACTTTGGTTTGGGTAGACGACGAAATCGAGAATATCAAGGACGGAATTGAGTATGCCATGGTTCTAGGTATCCGCGTTATCCAGCTCCCATCAACGATCGCCACGAAATTATGGGTTGAGCAAAACGACGGTGAGCATGACTACCAATAATCTCTTTCAAACTCTCATATTGAATCTGTCGTTTGGGGCACAGCTGAGCTGCGAGCGCTCGAGGGGCATAGTCTTATTCACTTTATCACGGATAACGCTCGCTGGGAAATTCAGCAATGGAGCGGAAACAACGACTCCGATGGCCGGATGACCAAGTGGACTACGGGACCATCACAGTCTTTGAACATGACAGCGGGGGATACTATCCTGCGGTACCTCAGGGGTCATGGATACAAAGCACCGGTGCTGGTGTACTGTGGCCAGAGCATGCCGCTGACGAAATACGTTTTGGCGTACAGTCATGCTGCATCGACGTGCCGTCAAGCTGTGACTAGAGCATTTATTGACAGGCTTGCAGCAGTGCATAAGGCTTTGAAGAGTGGAAGCCAAGTTGGGGTCGACAAAAAGGGTGAGGAGCTTTGGGTGAACTATGGGAAGGATCGAGGGTTCGATCTTGTCTAGAGGCTTCCTTGATGCGGCGGTTTGTTCTCCACTCGCTATGGACATGGACCAGTTGCAAGAAATTCCGAGTAGATCAGCAACGATAGGCCATGGAAGCGGCGTGCAGATTTCATGTACATCGATTACTTAATTCTATTTACAATTGACCGGTGAGTACTCGAGTTACAAGGGACCTTCCTTACCTGTCAAACGGTGGGAGCCGCGAGTTTTTTTGAGCAACTTTCCCTCTCATCTGTCCTTCAATTCTCCCCCCAGACGGTGCCGGAATTGAACTCAGCGATAAAAGCTATCATCGGCCTTGAACATCATGGAATACCTCCACCTTTCGGTGACTCGCACATGGGGAAGCCGTACTCTACCCATCTCTTCCCGCCAATGGAAAGCCTTGCGTACCCAAATTCTCGTGCGCGACGACTACACCTGTGCATCGTGAACGATAACCACACAAACGTCCCCGGGTCTTGCGATGGGGAATATAGAGACAGCCGAATCGCCGATCCACAGTGTTTACTCCACGTGTTCGGACCGGTTCCCGAATGGCGCTTCAAGCTGAGGTTGCCATGAGTATTACCACGATGGAGCCGCGAGTCTCAGTTTTGAGCATCTTTCCCAGTCCTGTCCTTCACATCATCGTCTCCAGAAGGTTCAGCGATAAACAAGCAGTCCCAAGCTATTATCCACCCTGAATATCATGAAATACCTCCACCTATCAGTGACCCGCACATGGGGAAACCGTGCTCTGCCAACCTCTTCCCGCCAATGGAAAGCCTTGCGTACCCAAATTCTCCAGCGCGACAACTGCACCTGTGCATGGTGTGCTTATCGTTCCCAAACGTCCCCGGGCCGTGCAATGATTGTCGATCACAAGGACGGGAATGCATCGAACAACGATCCGTCGAACCTAAGGGTTCACTGTCCTCCTTGTGACGCGATCAGACATTGTGGGTTTGCTGGCATCCAAGATCGAATAGTAATCGGTGAATCCGATATGGACCAGGTCGAAATCGTTCGCAAAACAAGAGAAATACTCCAGAGTTCGACGGCGATTCCTCTCCCCACGATTGTCGATCCATTGATGGTTCCGGTAAAGATGGGTCC
Organism: Amanita rubescens; assembly: GCA_015039365.1. Taxonomy (NCBI): domain Eukaryota; kingdom Fungi; phylum Basidiomycota; class Agaricomycetes; order Agaricales; family Amanitaceae; genus Amanita; species Amanita rubescens. The sequence continues at coordinate 81,040 of WION01000203.1, read as the reverse complement.
TGTGGCTTTCGCGAATATTTTGTTGAAAATAGAATGGGAGGCGTTGCCCGAAGAGTACAGGCGCTTCAGAGGGTTTTTCACTGAGCATGCTTCACGCCTCTTCCTGGGTACGACTCGGATGTAACCATGTAAGCCACCAATGATAATTATCTGATACAACCTTTGCTGTAATTTGTACGCCCGCCACTTATTTCAGTCGAGCATGGTACTATACTCATCAGGAAAACGCCAAATTGTGAAATAGATACGTAGTCTGTAAAAATGTCTATTCACAAATACGATGCTACTTAGGATCAACTAATTCAATCAGCTCCGTGAAGCGGGCGCGGAGCGGATAGAGTGGGCGCGGGAAGAGGGTACATTCGCTGCAGTCGGCTAACTACGTACATCAAACGGTACATCATTTACATGCAGGTCCGACTCGTCCCAGTCCGAGGTCTACAGCACTCGCGCTAGTAGCATCCCGTTCCCGGCGGCTTACGAGAGAGTTCTTACATGATGTCTTCGTTTTCGGCCGGGCTAATGGAGGAAGTTGTTATTGTAGCTTGAACGATGCCAGTAAAAGGAAATGCTCACGGTTATTGACCGATAACAGTCAAATAAATCAGTAAAAAAAAACTGCTCACAGATCATAGATGAACTTATGAGCGTATTAAGGAAGTAGTACCAGATTTTGATGCAACGTCATTGTAAGATTCCTACAGTGACCCAGTATCCCAACTCAAGGGAAAAGAGTGCCTACGTGATATACTCGTTTTTGTTTCTGAGAGGTGTGGCGCAGTGTATGGAATATATTAGATATAAGAGACTTAAACAGCGCCAGTGACTCGTAAAATGAAACGCTCACCGTTGGCCCGAGAGGCTGATAGACAATCAAAAATATTACTAGTGAATTTGTTCGTAGAAAAAGCCTGCGCACCGTAGCATTGGATGTTGATGAGGGTAATGGTGATGCTCGCGGTGTCCCTGGATAGATACTGCTTCCGGGAGACCTATACTGTGACATGGCCTACATGCTTTCCACGACCGTATCCTACATTGTTGGCCGCTCAAACGGTTCGCTCACCAAACACCGCTGAATCACATCACATAGTGGCTGCTCTTCTAGTAGCCGAGGTGAAAGTACGCCTCCATTTAAGCGGAGGCAGTTTCAGTTTGCATTACACTAAAGAAGAGTCCGCTCGGTCTCTCCAGACCACAGGGCATCTGCAAGGACAGCCCCGAAAAGAAGTCAGCGGGCCAAGTGTGATAAGTATGTGTGGCGGAGATGTAGATGGGATGAGGTGAATACCGCGATGAGCCCAGTAGTAGCCCTTTGCCACGTGCTTCAGCGCTTCAGCCGTCTTCCACGGACCATTCGTCTCCAACGGACCAACACAAACAACATGTTTCTCGATAACGTTGCTCCCGATATTCGGCTCGAAATGTTGCAGTTATGCTCACCCAAAGACTTAGCTTCTTTTTCCATGGCACATTCCTCGCTGCGCGACGTAGCGGAGCGTGTGCTCTACACTCACATCTATTTTCCTGCGCACCCATTCAATGACATTTCTCACTGGGATTACGTACTAGTAATCGATAATCAATTAAATCACGCACGAGGATTCTATCTCCGAAGTTTCTTTGATGGAAGTAAGGCACATGTTCACTCCGCGAAAACCTCGACTACCATTCAGCTTCAGCAGAGACTCTTGACCATGCCCGCCGACAGACGAACTTCGAGTACCACCTCGGAACAACAACGAAGTTAGATTCTCTTTGCTTCGTTGCCTCGCAGATTGCTGACTCCTTCCGACTTCGTGCGTCGCGTAGGGAGGTTACGGTTGTACGGTCAAGTGGCATCTAATCCAAGGCGCGTGAATGGGAGGTTAAGACTGGAATACCAGGTGGGCCTGACAGTGCGACCGTCGATAGCGTTAAATTTCTAATCAGTTCCTACAGACTGCTGATCCAAGTCCAGAGGTATGATACTGTGGCCATGTTCTTTGACAGAACCACTAAAAGCTTTCCAGACTCTCCAACTACAGCAACGCGCCGATTACGTACAACTCGAACTCGAACGTATCAAGAAGGTATGATACTGCGGCCATGTTCTTTGACAGAATCGCTAAGAGCCTTCCAGGCCGTCGAACTACAAGAGCACGCCGATCAGTTGCAACTCGAACTCGAACGTACCAAGAAAGAATTGAGCTTGACAAAGGAAGAATTCGAAATGGATGGAGCCTTTGGTAATAAAGCCAACGTCGTCTCGGAGGCGGACATTATAACCAAAGTGGACTCCCTGAATAGCCGCATCCACCAGTTGGCTTCTGCGGTTGCAGATGCACATCTGGATAATGCCATCCAACTTTCCGAGAATCAACCGAGCGACAACACGAAGTCATTCTTTGGCGAATCCTTGTGCAACCTCGTAGCGGATGCTAAACAAAACTCGACACAATCAAGGATCCTGGCTTCGCTTCAAGCTTGTATGAACCACTTCTGTGTTCAAGTTCTATCCTCCGAATTCGATTCCATCGTTAGCTCAGACAAAACGCAGATGCTCCAAAAAATCTCTGATGCTATAAAAGCCTCACGTAAATAAACGATTTTCCCCCTTCCTATGACCTATCTCATCGTTGACGTTACAGAGCCGAAAGCTGTCTCAGCTCGGTGGAGAGCGCTGGTATTCTCGGACAATGAAGCTAGTCAAATCTTGAAGCAGAACCAAGAATCCCTTTTGAGTCTGCTAATACGCCGTCTGTCACGCTTATATGGTTTTCCAGAAAAACAACTTCAGTCCATGTTCGGGGAGGAAATTGTCAACGAGATGATGGATCTTCGGAAAATGATGCATGGTTCTGGTGACGTGAAGGTATTGGTTCCTTCACCTGGAAGCGAATTCGATCCGGAGGAGATGCTAGTGGAAGATCCGAGAAGCAAGACTCTAAGCCATGTAGCTACGGCTGGGCCCGTCATGTGCACGACGTCAATGGGAGTTGCTCGGATATCGTACGTCCGGAGACGTCGCGAAAATAGATGGTTCGACGAAGAGGAGCACAACGTTTTATCTCAAGCCAACGTTGTAGTAGGCTTTGATGATTGAGATACCGTATTTATTTACTACTGTAATGAACGCGAAGGTATCTACTATGGAACTGCCTTCTATCTCGTAACCGTTGTGGTATATCATGCATACCCTGTGCGACTCGGGTAATAATATAGTATGAAGCGTAAAATCAAGACGTCTGAGTATCCAGGGCTACTCTCGGTTTCAACAGCATCTGTTGTCCTCCAGCGCGATTTCGCAACGCGAGACCAAGCTCTACCGTACCGAGGACAGGTACCTGAACCTGGGGGCTTGCCCGTCCATCAACAATGGGTTGAAGTACTTCCCAGGCCGCACATAGTACGTGACCTGCAAGTCGTCCGAGACGAAGTGGATCATCTTGGACGTCTTAGCCACGAACGTGTTAACTTTGCCTCAAGCAAAGCCTTAGTCTGCCTCGGCTCGGATTTCCAACCGATACAGATGAGGATGCATAAAAGGAGGCTATGGATTTCGTGTTGAACCTTATTACCGCCCATTGTGGATAGCTGTTTATGTATCAGAGCTCTCCAACGGCCTGCAACGGCTTGCTTCTCTACAACGCGTCCTTAGTAATGCGGTTGACATAGATTGTGGAAAAGGCACGTACCGCTGGCCCTGATCTGTTCGTACGCGAAGTTGAGAATTTTATGCTGAGGTTCGCGGTCATGCCCAAAAACCCATGAAGAGATGGCAGAGAAGCACACGTGGGCGAGAATAGGGCAAGACTCGTCGTCTTTTCCGACGGTTTGGGCGAGGTGAAGCAGTCGCTCGCCAATGACATTAACGGAAATGTTTCGTGCCTGGATGTACAAGTCTTCCGCATCCGCGGGAGATGCAGAGTGGGTTGTAGGAGGAGCGTTGTTCGATGGAGATTAACTGCATAGCAGTTTGGTATATGGTGGAATTAAGGTCTTGTACCGTCCGACTAACGTCGGCCGCTGAGAGTTGGTTGGTCATGAAAGTGAACTCGCGAGCGGCGGTCAGCTCGATGGCTTGTGTGTCGACGAGCTTCATGAGCTCGTACCTCTGCCTACGGAGAGCCTGAAGCTCGTCTTGTGCCGCTCTCGACTCTATGAAATCCAACAAATTCTCGACGTCCCAAGACCTCCCGCATGTCAGAGGCGGAGCTTTGGGAGCGGGCAGCTGGGTTCTGGGAGCGTTGGGCTGGCAACGGGGGGGGGGGGGAGGGGGACGGTATCATCTGACGCCTTGCCCCAGTTGCTCCAGTATCATATTTTTCGCAGGCGTTGAAGCAAGGGGAAGGTTTCGGGGGTCCGATGCACTGGCTTTCTGTTGGTGTAGCACCGCAGGCAGAAAAAGAAATTAATTAATTACTGTAACGAGAGAGTGGGAATATAGTTAACTTTTAGACACCCACCGCCAGTGTTTACTCCACGTGTTCGGACCGGTTCCCGACCGCCTCAAGCTGGTTTAATGCTGGTGTCGGGAAATCCGTTAAAAAACTAATATTCTTAGTGAGTTGACTTCAAGTCTGCCCAGTTCTATTAGGCTTAAAATGTGGGGGCATCAGGCCATGATATTGACTATAAAAGACTCATCTGAATCCGGATCGCACGATGCACGAAGGGCTCACATTTAGTTTGGGTGGGTTAGGTTTGCACATTGACCTTTAGTTAGCGATGTGCGGCGTGTACGGGATGGTGTGATAAGCATGTGTGGCGGAGATGTGGATGGGGTGAGGTGAATATGGTTTGATCCGAGATGAGCTCACTGCTCAGTAGTAAATAAAAAACATCTAAGATTATTGCCCTCGTGCCACGTGCTTCAGCGCTTCAGCCGTCCCCCACGGACCACTCGTCCCCAACACAAACAACATGTTTCTCGATAACGTTGCTCCAGAGATTCGGCTCGAAATATTGCAGTTATGCTCACCCAAAGACTTAGCTTCTCTTTCCAGGGTACATTCCTCGCTGCGCGACGTAGCGGAGCGTGTGCTCTACACTCACATCCATTTTCTCGCGCACCCATTCAATTTGATAGGGGACCAGAAGAGAAGGTCAGGTTTGCAAGCAGGAACCTTGCGGAGTGATAGTAATCCATGGGCGTTGGACGAACATAAGTCACTATTACATACGCTGAGCACCAGTGCACGGAAAGCGAAGATGGTCAAATCCCTTTACATCGAACTTCACAAATTTATTCGACATCATAACGGGGTTGGTAAGAGGGGGATTCGTTTCATTCTTACCAAGCTTTCCCAGTTGTTGAAAGATATGCCAAATCTAGTCGATTTTCGTATTATCTACGACGTCGAGGGCGATCCTTCTGAGGGCCTGTTAAGCAAAGCGATAAGGTTCGTTTTCGATCCAAAACGAAAGGCAACCTGGCGTGACTGATACCTACAGGCATGATCATTTACGGCTCCATACTCTATGGCTAGCACATGGCCACGATTTCAAAGGATTCATTGCCGACCTTCCTAACCTCCGATTCCTTGGAATTTACTTTAATCGCACTGATAAACGGTTTAGGAGAAAAATCAAAGAACTCGTTCAAACGACGCTTTCCCCTCACACAACTCCGACAATCTGTATGCTGCGGTCTTTTACACTTGGCCGGGCTCCTGCGATGAGCTGTCTTTACTCGACTCCTATGGTGATATTTCCCGCGTCCCATCGCCTTGGTGAAGCCGTCCGGGAATGTCAAGAGATAGTAAGATTTCTGAACGAACTCCCGCAGTCTTATTTCGAAACGCACGCGTACAATATCACGTTCGACCTCTTTGGGATCACTAAGGAAGATATTGATTTGCTTTGTGAAGTAATGGAAGGGCTAGCGACTTCCATTCAGAGTTATAGTCCATCTCCCTGTATTGGAGCTCTCGAATTCAGGATTGACGATATAACGATAAAGGTACGCTTTCGCCTGGAGTCAAGCTTCAAGTTTCACCCAAATTGTTTACGTAGCCATGGCTCTTCCCCGGATTCATTAACGCCTTACCACTCTTTGAAGATGTCGAGGATATTAGTTTCACTTTTCCCGGCATAAAAGATGGACCGGGCCCGTCCTGTGCAGACATACATCTATGCTTAATGAAGGACTTGGGAAAAGCTTGGCCCAATGTGCAACGAGTTACGGTCCGTCAGAGATCTACATGCATGTTGCTCCAGCGAGAATCGGATTGGGATCCTACTGTTGATGGTTTTTGGGATAGTGACGAAGACGACGAAGATATGTTACTTGGCTGATACCAAGCGAAACTTATGTAGTGTTTCCTTCTTTTGTACCTTTGATCGTGTTCAAGTTTACTGGCGGGGTCGGAGGTATATTACACGTGAATGACGGATGGGACGGTCGTCTATCGAATCCCTCATGTTGTGCATACGGCACTACTATACATTTTGCTTGAAGAGAATAATACTTTTCATACCTTAACATTAAATGCTGAAAAACATTGGCCGAAATTAGACCATCAATTTCGTCGTTTCTATTTTCTGTCGTTTCTGTGTCGAAACGAGCCAACCCGCATTTTTCATGAGCATAGTCACGGGTCACAGTGTACAGACGACAGGGATTGATATATAGCCATAACTCCTTCATTGACTTCTTTCATCTTCGGTCGCGTTGTCGCTTCCCGCGCCCAGCAGCGGTTAATCACCGCCCACGAATCATCACTGATCGGTGGATCATATAGTCGAGGCGGAGGTACGCCGAATTCGGCGAAGCGCCAGATTTGCATCACATTTTTACCAGCAAACGGCATTCTGCCATAATGGATCTAGGTAATTCAGAAAGAGCACATGAGTACACTTATTATGACCCACTTCATAATAAAGACATCCAAATGCATAGACGTCCGACTCTTTCGTTCGAGGTGCGACATCATCGTTTTCGTTCCTGAATAACTCTGGCGCAGCAAAGTTGTTAAAGAAGCTGCCCGATCCCGTACCCGTAGCATTCGAGACTCGGGTTAACCCAAAGTCGGCTATTTTAACGTGGAGATCGTCATCCAGGAGGACGTTGTTCTAAATAAAAGAGTCAGCATTTCGGTATCATGGGTTTCTGGTAGAACAGTACCCCGCAGAGGTCACCGTGGACTGCACCTTCTGAATGAATGTATTCCATGCCTTGAGCGACTTCCAGTATCTTCATGGAAGTTAGTGTCGACAAAAAATGGAATGAAAAAGCCGTACACGTAATTGTATCTCGGCCTCTGGTGGATTTTCTTTCCGCCGCCATCGAATTAGGGTGCCATTCTTCATGTATGGCGAGACGAGGAACAACCGTGATGCTGTTGCCGTTCCAAGCTCGTGGATTCCGAAAAAATGTAGAATGAATTTGTGCTTGAGGGATCCCCATATTAATGCCTCTCTATAAAAGAGCTATGGGAAAACCGAAGTCAATTGTGATTGACGACAACCGACGTGATGAACCTACTAATACAAGCTCGTCCGAGCCGTCATACTTACGCAATTCTTTCACTGCAACAACTTGACCGCGATATTCCCATTTGAAAACGTTCCCAAAGCCGCCACCACCAACGTAACCATTCACAAACCAGTCATGTGGCATGGTGATCTCAGTCGCGTTCAGCGCTAGCGACGGCGGCTTGACAGGGATCCTTATGAAGACTTTGGTCATAAAGCGTCTTGCTCGCTCGTTGATCTCCATCCCTGTATCTGAATTTTGTAGGTGTTGATGACGAAGCAGGAAAAGAATGAAATCCAACAAATTCCTGGCGTCCGAGGCCTCCTGTAACTGCTCCACAAAGCCCGCGTAATCGTCCGTTGACAACAGTCTGCGCATAAGATCGATAGTCTTTTCGTCTACGACGGCGCTGACAGGAGATCCAGGCTACTGACTCTTAAGTAGAATGCTTTTCACACATTTCCATATCGCGCACCTGTTTATCCCTGAGCATCGAGAGTAACAAAGAGAGAGGGTTGTGATGATCATGTTCCATGTTGCGTGGTGGTTGGGCCAGGGCCTAATGGACCGAAGAAGATCAGAAGTAGGCTCGTTGGACTCCTTTACGGTGGACCTTGGCACTTGAGTGATGAATCCTCGAAGCAGGACGTGGTAGGCGTTATAAAGAATGGCTTCAGCGCTTAATGCTGTGTTGGACGCCATCGTCTATTGTTTTCTGTCTATTTCGGATCGCCAGATGCAGTAATGGACGGTTTAGTTAAGAATTCACGGCACTTCCCACCGCTTTTTCCCACAACGTGTTTGCTCAAGCGCTCGGTGCCACCGCCCCGCTTGACATGTCTAGTCAGACCCGCCCCCATCCGCTCTCAACTACTTGAACACAAACAATATGTTTCTCGATAACATTGCTCTAGAGATTTGGCTCGAAATATTGCAGTTATGCTCGCCCAAAGACTTAGCTTCTCTTTCCAGGGTACATTCCTCGCTGCGCGACGTAGCGGAGCGTGTGCTCTACACTCACATCCATTTTCTCGCGCACCCATTCGATTTGATACGCTCACAAAACAAGAAGAAAAAGTCACGTTCGCAAGTCGGAGGGGAGAGCGATTCATGGGCGTTGAACGAATATAAGTCACTATTACATACGCTGAGCACCAGTGCACGGAAAGCGAAGATGGTCAAATCGCTTTACATCGAACTTCACAAATTTATTCGACCTCATAACGGGGTTGGTAAGAATGCGATTCGTTTCATTCTTACCAAGCTTTCCCAGTTGTTGAAAGATATGCCAAATCTAGTCGATTTTCGTATTATCTACGACGTCGAGGGCGATCCTTCCGAGGGCCTGTTAAGCGAAGCGATAAGGTTCGTTTTTGATCCAAAACGAAAAGCAACCCGGCGTGACTGATGCCTACAGGCATGATCATTTGCGACTCCATACTCTATGGCTAGAACATGGTCACGATCTCAAAGGAATCATTGCCGACCTTCCTAACCTCCGATTCCTTGGAATTTACTTTAATTGCACTGATAAACGGTTTGGGAGAAAAATCAAAGAACTCATTCAAACAACGTCTTCCCCTCACACAACTCCGACAATCTGTATGCTGCAATCTTTTACACTTGGCCAGGCTCCTGCGATGAGCCTTTTTTCTCGGACTCCTATGGTGATATTTCCCGCGTCCCATCGCCTTGGTGAAGCCATCCAGGAATGTCAAGAGATAGCAAGATCTCTGATCAAATTCCCGAAGCACTATTTCAAAACGGGCGTGTACAATATCACGTTCGACCTCTTTGGGATCACAAAGGAAGATATTAATTTGCTTTGTGAAGTAATGGAAGGGCTAGCGACTTCCATTCAGAGTTATGGTCCATCTCCCTTTATCGGATCTCTCGAATTCAAGATTGACGATATAACGATAAAGGTGCGCTTTCGCCTGTCAAGCTTCAAGTTTCACCCAAATTGTTTATTCTAACCGTAGCCATGGCTCTTCCCTGAATTCGTTAACGCCTTACCACTCTTTGAAGAGGTAGAGGATATTAGTTTCACTTTTCCAGGCATAAAAGAGGATGGATCGGGCCCGTTCTGTGCAGACATACATCTATGCTTAATGAAGGACTTAGGAAAAGCTTGGCCCGATGTGCAACGAGTTATGGTTCGTCAGAGACCTATGCGCATGTTGCTTGAGCGGGTATCGGATTGGAATCCTACCGTTGATGATTTCTGGGATAGCGACGAAGACGACGAAGATATGTTACCTGGGTGATACCGAACGAAACTTATGTAGTGTTTCCTTCTTCTGTACCTATGATCGTGTGTTTATCGGAGAGGTCGGATGTATATTACACATGAATAGTTATTCTACGCATTTGTACGCTGTGCACTAGTCTCGACGCGACGGGCCACGCCACCAAGCTCAAACCTACTTGTTGATAGACGGGCTAAATGTCTCCGAACCATCTTTCCATTGATTTCCATTTTCCCGGCATAAAAGAGGACAAATTGGACCCGTTCCTTACAGACGTACATATTTGCGGTGAAGGGCTTGGGAAAAGCTTGGCCCAAGACAATGGATGAAAGGGGTGACGCGACGGATGGGACGGTCGTTGTTTTTCCTCCTTGATTTTTTTGTTGGTTTCGAGCAAGGCATTGCGGTAGAGGATTCGTGTATTGGAACTATACCAATGATCTTGGCAAGATCCCCATGCCCTGTTTGGCGCATAGCCATACCAGAGAATGTAGGGATGCTGGTGAATACAGAGGTGGAGGTCACGGTGAGACTTGAGATGAAATGTGTCGTTACCACAATTATAACAAACCTTTTCTAAAAAGAATTTTAAAAAAAAGAGATGAAATGTGGGAGTTTAAAAATTAAATGTCATCGTGCCACGTGCTAAGTTCCATCCACTCATGTATCTCGACGACATTCCCGCTGAAATTCGGCTCGAAATATTACAGTTCTGTTCCCCCAGAGATTTAGCTTCTCTTTCCAGGGTGCATTCCTCGCTGCGCGACGCGGCAGAGCGTGTGCTTTACACTCACATCTACTATCCCGCGCACCCGTTCGATTTGATACAGGACCGGAAGGGCAAGTCGAGCAATCCATGGACGCTGAAAGAACATAAGTCACTATTACATACGCTGACCACGAGCGCACGGTTGAAAGCGAAGATGGTGAAATCACTTCACGTCGAACTTCACGGATCTAGTGATCATGGGGAGGCTGCCAGCGAGAATGCGACTCGTTTCATCCTTATCAAACTTTCCCAGCTGTTGAAAGACATGCCAAACCTAGTTGATTTTCGCATTATCTACGACCTCTTAGACGATCCTTCCAACTTGGAGCGGTTAAGCGAAGTAATAAGGTTCGTCTTTGATCCAGAACCAATGGCAATCTGGCGTGACTGGTACCTACAGAGGTTGTCATTTCCGACTCCATACGCTATGGCTATATGAGGGTCACGATCTCAAAGGAATCGTCACCAATCAGCCTAACCTCCGATTCCTTGGCGTTTACTACCGTAACGCCGACACCAATAAACATTTTTGGCGAAAAATCAAGGGACTCTTTCAAACCGTGCCTTCACCTCGGATGATGCCGACAATCTGCATGTTGGGATGTTATTCTCCTTGGACCCCTATGATAGAAATATTTCCCGCGTCCCATCGCCTTGGTGAAGTCGTCCCGGAGTGCCAAGAGATTGCAAGATCTCTAATGGAATTCCCGGAGAATTATTTCCGAAGGCATGAGTGCAATCTCACGTTCGACCTATTCAGGATTACAAAGGGAAATATCAATTTGCTTGGTGAAGTAATGGAAGGGATAGCGACTTCCATTCAGAGTTATACTCCATCGCCGACTATCAGATTTCTCGAATTCACGATTGATAACCCGACGATTAAGGTACGCTCTCGTCTGTCGAGTTTTACCCAACTCGTTTACTCTAACTGTAGCCATGGCATATCCCCGGATTCATCAGAGCCTTACCGCTCTTTGAAAATGTGGAGAATATTGGTTTCAAGTTTCGTGGCATAAGAGAGGATGAATTGGGCCCATTTTATACAGATATCCATCTATGCTTAATGAAGGATTTAGGAAAAGTTTGGCCCAAGGTGCGACGAGTTAGGGTACGTCGGAGATTTACGTGCGTGTTGCTTGACCGGGACTCGGATTGGAATCCTATCGGTGATGCTTTCTGGGATAGCGACGAAGATTTGTTATCTGACTCAAGTTAATAATCAATTTACGTACTTTGCACAGTATCATACACCAGTCTCGACGCGACGAGCCAAGCTCAAGGCCTACTACACATTGTTTCTGACTTTTTGCTTCTCGATAGATAGGCTGGATGTCTTCCCATCTTTTCCTTCCCCAATAACAGTACCGTCCGAGCGACGCGCGCTTGACCGGCGAGCTACATACCCTGATTCGCATTCCTGCATCACTGCATATTTTTGCAGTATCAAAACCGTACATCTAAGAGTCCAATTGTGTGGTTCAGATATGGCTTGGGCACCATAACATATTTTCTACGCTGACAGGTCGTCATTTCCGTCATTCTCTGGATGACGAACGTATCTTTCCATCTCTACATCTGTAGTCGAACAGTAAAATATGTACAACATCTTATTTACATTTGTAAAATGAGTGCACGTGTGGAACTGAAAAATATATCTTTTCCGCATTTCAAGCCAATACTTACTGATGACATGAATGAATGAATTTCTGCAACAAAACAATCAGGACACTCTCTGCGGAACGGTGCTAGTGGCAAACTCAATTTATCAGCCAGCCAATGCAGACCAAGGGGTGCCGTGACGTGTGCCAACTGCGGAAGGCACAGTCCGAGATATATCGCCTCCAGGGTTCTTCCGCATTGCCTCCACAACGTAGTTCATATCTGGACGCCCAAAAGAATTGGGAATCCAGCAATGCTGAACCATGTTCCACTCGGGATCGCTCATCCACGGATGGGCTAATCGTTTCGGACGTTCCCCGTTCATGACGTGCAGAATAACTTGATATTCCCCCATGTTTGCAAAAGGCATAGCGTCAAAAAATATCTGCACGTCACTGTCAGCGGCTGCACGCAGACGGAAAACGAATAAACTGAACTCACCTCATAATAAAGGCAGCCGAATGAATAGACGTCCGTTTGAAGTGTTTTTCTTCTCTTCTGTATACCATACGCACTACAACCATTGCACTCGCGCTGGCCACATTGGCTGCACACACCAAATAGCTCTGGAGCGGCGAAACCCAGTGTCAATGCTGTGTCAGAACTCGTAATTGTAATGTCGGAATGCCTGGTCAACCCAAAATCGGTTATTTGAGAGCGAAAATAAGCATCGAGGAGAATATTCTCCTGGAATATAGGAGTGAGATAGTTATGACGCTACTATACGGAATACTGACGCCCCGCAAATCGCCGTGAGCAATCCCTTCAGAGTGAATATACTGGACACCTTCGGCGACCTCCAATATCTAGCAGTTATATTGATGAACGAATCATGAACCGTAGAGTGAAGGAATCGCACCCGTTGTCGTACTTCATGTACGCTCTGTTGGTTATTTTTTCGCCAACTTGCCAATGTCCCATTCTTCATATACGGTGATACAAGGAATAGCTGTGATTCCGCTTTGTAAATTCCCAATAGCGGAAGGATGTGCGGATGAGAGAGTGATCGCCACGCTAATGCTTCTCGACAAAAATCCTTGGCGATAGAATCCTGAAAGATTTGGACAAGTTAATACTTATGATGTGTCAAGTCGATGCATGCACTGACACTTCCACGGCATTTTCTGTACAGTACTTTAAGGGGCGATTTGTATCCCCTGATACTCTCCCTTGAAAATGCATCCAAAACCACCCATCCCGACCGAGAGATACGGATTCAATTCTGTTGTAACGCCGGTAATGAAGAGAGAAGTTGGCGTGACCGGCGCTCGAGCCAACAATTTGAACATAAGTCGCCTGGCTTTTCGGTTTGCATCTGGAAAGGCGTAGTTCAGCAAGATATTGTTGTCAAGTAGCTATCAGATGACGAATCTGTCAAGTCGAGCGCAGATTGATACAAAAGAGCTCACGCATAGGATGAAATCGATCAGTAATTCAACGTCAGAGGCGACCGTGAGTTTGGAGGCGACGGCGCCATAATCTTGGGATTCTAACAATTTACACAGAAGGCCAACTGTCAATTCATTCACTTTTGTGCCGATAGAAGTAGCTGGCTAGTAGTCTTTAGTCATAGGCCGTTACATCCGAGGATGCATACCTCTATTTTTAGGAGCGCAATCAGGGAAGGTAATACAGGAGGTGGTCTAGAGAACAGGTTGGACATCAGGTGATGCAGGAGGTGCTGGCTTCGACACTTACGAGAGTTGTCTGGAATACCATCAGTCGATCGGGCCAAGGGGGCAAGTTGAAAGACTTACAGAGGTTGGACTGGCTGGGGCAGACCACGGAACAGGATTTCAACAGGGAGTCCGGGTTTTGCTTGATGACGGAGATTGGAAGGAGTGTCGACAGCGGGTGGAGAATTTTGTGGCGAGGCAACTAAGTCCTGATAGAACTCGATATCTAGGTCGTCATCCTTACGTACTAAGTTAGATGCGCTTAAGGAACAACTGCTAGAGGAGACGCACTGGGAGCGGAGACATGGCAGTTGTGGTGTAACCGACCGCCCAGTCAACAGTAGACATGGGGTCCTGGCGAAAGTCAGACGCGTTAGAATCCGAGGAGGATTGGAGAGACGGACCACGAGGAATGGTGGGATAACTGACATTGCGGTAGACGTTGCGAAGATGATGGTAGGAGGAAATGACTCCTAAGGTCCGTTTGCAGGTAAGGGTTCGTGCAGGAGGGATTTCAGACCCGTCTAATAAGCATGGAGGGACCGCGATTAAGCGACCAAGGAAACATATGCAATGATCGTCCCGTCCACTGATGGCCACCCTTACGTCAGATAAGTAGTTAAAAAGGCGGTGCTAACTGAGTTTGAATTGACCTACTGCGAGTAACATCATGATTCCCATCACAACCACAGTGCGCACGCACCCATCTCCGAGCATAATAACCACTGATCGCCCGTTCGGACCGGTTCCCGAATGGCGCCTTAAGCGGAGGCTGTGAGTTTGCATTATAACACCAATTTAAACGAGTCTGCTCGGATCTCTCCAGACCACAGGGCATCGGCAAACAGCCTCGAAAAGAAGATTCTACTGTCACTGTGTCAGCGAAACGACGACCTTCTAAACACCTTAGCCGAAGACCACGGACTATCCTGGTCGTACCTTTTACGACCGTGTAAAGAAAATAAAATGAGTTGATGAGTACTTGAGTCGTATAAATAAGGAAAAGCCTGACGCGGTGAATTAGCATTGATCGATGGTAGGATGTACAACATTGACACGTGGTGCAGATTATTGTGCCGTATTTGTCCAAGCAGGCACTTGTTAACAGACACCAACATACGTCTCCCGTCATGCTCACTCAGAGCGCCCGTCTCTCTTTTCGCCGTCTAAGCAAGCTTCCTACATGTCGTCACATCGCAGTCGCACGAGGACCACTTAGGGCCTCCTACCACACCCCATCTTTCTCCGCGCGACCTGACAATTCGCTCGTTGGCAAGATGTTGTACCGGAAGGATGGCGTTCCAAGATCCAAATGGAAGGGGGGACTATTCGGTGACTTCTCTTTTTTTAAAAAAAAAGTTGAATGTTTTATTTACAACTCTAGGTACTAGTGTGTTTTGTCTTGTTCGCCTATTTTGGGTACACATACCTGGAAGAGGTTGACGAAATATTCACGGCGTTGGTCTTCGTCATTCGTATGCTACAATCCACTCCCATCATACCGCCTGCGGATTTATCGACACCGCGCGGGGCAATGATGCACTTTTGTGTCCTCCTTTGTGCAGGGATGGAGGAGAGTGACGGGAAGAGGGTCGTCGAGTTTTATTCTTTTTTCATTCAGGGCCTGGAATCTGGCCAGTTCAGTCCAGACACGCTGGAAAAGGTTCACGGGATCGCAAAGGAGGGGTGCGAAGCCGCGCATGAAATCATGACGCTTCTCAAGGTCAAGTCTGACATAGAGCAGGTTCTGCAGATGGCCTTAGACCTCAAAAAGATTCTCGAAGACCGTCTGGTGCTGATCCACAATACCCTTGAAGGAACGGCGAGCATGAAGGGAGCGAAGGATATTGTAGCCGCTATGGAAGCCATGGAAAAAAAGCGCAAAAAGGGAAGTGACAGCTACGACACTGTTGACTAGTGCGCGGTTCATGGAGATACCACCGTCATTGTATATTCAAATATCGATTACTCCTGCACTAGTAAAAATACAATAGATCATAGTATGTAAATGGCGAATCAAAAAAACCACCCTTTTGGCCTCTCAATATCATCTTCCACTTCCTCTCCGTCCCTCTTCTTCCTCAACCTCTCCAACATCCCTTTCACACAATCCAAATCACCCACACACGCTCGTCCAGCATCCCAATCCACTACGATCGGCCACTTGAACGCATTTGGATTCGACCTTGCCAACTCCACAATATCATGAACGTTATCCGGACGTTCTGTGATAGACGGAGCAGAGGGGTGGGCAGTGAGGAACGTCATTGATGCAGGTTTGAGTGTCTGGGAGCCTGGGGAGAGGTAAGATAGGATGGTTTTGAGCTGGTCGGGTGTTGGTGGGGATTCGACGACTTGGAGGTTGACGGAGAGAGGTGGATTAGATGTTGATGTGGGCGGGTAGGGACCGCTGACGGCTGCGCGGAGGAGTGAAACGGCTTTGGAGGAAGCAGGGGAGACGGGGTTGTGGCTTGGACGAATGTTAGTCAGGTTCGATGGTGTGTTGAATGAAACAACGGTTCCTTACAAGATGGATATTTCAGGCTAGAAAGGAAGCAGTATTAACGGAGAATCAGAGATGAAAAGGAAAAAACTTGCGATTCTTTTTAAAAATGAAGAGAACATGGTTGAGTATGAGAGTGAAATGACGCTACGTCATCGCAGTCTACGATTATATTTTATATAATAACAATCTAAGAGTCCGCTTTTTTGACCTCGTCTGTACCCTCTCCCTCCTTACGACCCCCAACCACATCTCGTACCTTCAACCCCGTCACTTCCTGCACCTTTTTCACACTCCAATCCACATTCCTCCCAACCCACTCCCTTCCATCTCTCGTACTCTCCTTCACACGCTCCCACGTCATTCTCGCATGTGCATTCGCAATCGCATGTTTCTCAGCCACTTTCGGGAAATACCGTTCCTCCACCGAACCAACATAGCTAGATAAATTTCCAGTCGTTTCCGGTAAAAAGTGGTTTAGAGATACGAAGAAAAGGGCGCCAGGCAACGTTAACCGGGCGAGGTAAGACCGGTTTCGGGCGATGATGGATCCCGTGAGGGTAGCGATACCAGTGTAGAGCAGTCCTGCTGTAATTTGTTCTTTGGGCGATACGATGGACTTGACACGTTCTGTAAAAAATAAAAAATAAAAACATTAGTTGGTCGAAACGGGGTATGCATATATGACGCACTTTCGACGGCCTGTTCGACTCCAATCCACTTGTTGACTATCCCTTGACCTTCATCCCTCACTTGTCTAATGGTTTCGGTAATTTTTCTCCTTGCTTGGCCGATCTGGTGTTCTAGAGGTGACGGTGTGTCAAGAAGAATAGTCTCAGACTCGGGTTGAGGGTATATCGATAACTGGGAGACGAAAAGATTGCTTTGAGCAAGGAAAATCGGAGAGAAGAGCAAGTCCAGGTACCTTTTGTGTCGTTTGAGGATCGGAAGAGAGCGTCACGCCGGCAGCTGCAACCGCCAACGTGGACGCAGAAGCGAGCGCCCTTCCTGCGCGCGGCTATGATGTCTTGGTTTTCAGCTACTTCTATTCATCATTGAGGCGGCTCACAAACCTTTGGGAACGCCCTAAACATGGGGTTGGTATTCGCGTGTATTCACGTCCGCGCCGACGGGTGCAAACGGAAGTTACCGAGAAACCCGTTCACGTGACATGCCATGCAATTGCGAAGGTTCTCTCAGAGAGCATAGGAGCTCGTGATGACGAGCGGATGACAATCAGCGTGAATGTATACGAGAATCGTGTTATCGTTAGACGGATTCTACGCAACGAAAGGGCCAGGGCGGTTAGAAGCTGCCTCTGAATGGCGAATCTCAGCTACAAGGGGTATGATCGAAATAGCTGCTTCATGCATGCAAAGTATTACGAGGAGTGAACTTGGCATGTTCGGACGAGGCCGCTGTAGATCAAAAAACGAATGGATTGTAATCTTATAAGGAGAGACACTGGAGAGACCACCTGATCTACCCAGCTGTGACGACAAACTAGTGGGCAGGATCCGTAACGTCACGCCTACCGCTTTGCCAGCGTTCCACCACATTCCCTTACCCTCTGATATATCTCTCTGGAGCTCTTCGACTTGTTCGAAGAGCTCTTCACACCCATTTCCTTTGCTCGTCATCGGCAACGCCTCACACGCAACGTTCCGACAGTTCCGTCATCATTCCTAAACTAGCTAGCATTCTGCTCGCTACGCTCTCCCGCACTTCCTATGTCTTCCGCATTGTTCTCACTGTCGTGCTCAAATGATCCGATGCCCTCATGGTTTCCTCGGCAAAAATTTCAACGTTTCTCACCATCAGCGCCCATTGACAGATATAAGCTACCCCTTGCCTCGTTCTGTTCATTCCCCACCTCCCTGACGCATACGACTCTGACGCTGCTTTGTCCCCTCCACGGCTACCGCTATCTTCGCCCCCTCACTGCGCCCTTGTATCCCTGCCACTGTCGACATATCCCTTGCTTGCGGCGGCGGCGGCAGCCATTCCACATCCACTCTTACTACAGAAATGTTTGAGTACGTGACGAACGACTTTCCTATATTTGTTTCTGACTACCATTATCTAGAGGAAGCGAAGACAGGGTGTTCGTATCGCCGGTCCCGATCATGATGGTAGTCAGCTGCCTCAGTCACAGGCGTCGATGTTAACGACAACGACGACAACGGAACTTATGCCGACGATGGGAAAACATGATTTATTTTGGGATTGCCAGCAATAACTCATTGTCATCATCAATCTCGCTTAGCGCGTGCTACCGCTAGCGCTCCACTTGTTTGGTACGTACGACTCTTGGCACTTTGGCTGAAATTTTCACTTACGACATGGCCAGATCATTCATATTTAAACGGTGTGGGCAATTCCCGTTGCTCTATTCCCTTTCCTTCCTCCCTTCACCCACATACTATTTTCAAATCCCATCATGTCGAAACGGCTCGCAAAGGCAGTAAGAATTGAATCCGGTCGTCCTGGACATCCAACATATCGTTCTTCACTCGTTAAGTTAAACAAGACTCGCGCTCAGCTTGAGAAGGAGAAGGCGACGAGAGCAACTCTTCTATCAAGTAAGTTGTTGTCGTTCTCAACGACAAATGTTAACTTGATCATTTCAGCACTTGATTATAATACTCGTGCTGAATTGCTGAGTAGTGGTGTCGCGGAGAGCGATGATTACAACGCATTTATGACTTTACCGCCAGGCGAGGAAGGAGAGGGTCATAGTCATGCTGGACATGACTTTCTCATGGACGAGATAATTACAGAGATGGGGAAGCAGTAAGTTGCCATTCTAGTATTGCATGCGATATCTTGATGGGAAAATCAGGAAAATTGGGGATTATCGCACACGTAATGATCGTGTTCAACGTCAGGTTGATGCGTGGCAGGGACAGTTATCAACCCTTGTCGATGCATATCTAGTGTGGAAGCACGGCGCCTCCTTACAACCGGTTACACCATCAGCAACATCAGCTTGGCCTCTTAACACGTTGACGATGACGGGTGTGTTCCTTTTCACTCGTAATGTTACACATGCTAATTTATTCCAGAATGTCGCTTAATCCACTTCATCCATGTGCCGGGAGTAAAGTACATCAATGAAACACTCGTTAGATATGGGTATCTTGGAGCTAGCCCGGACCAGCCTTCGTTAGCGTTTGCATTCAGTGTTTTTGACATATACCGTCAGTTACATCGCGTCTGCCCCCGCCTGGGTATTGAAAGTTTCACGCGTGCGCTGAACAATGTACATCATGTAAGTCAGACACGTTCTTTCAATGACCGACTAATGTATCTTCGTCAGAATATTCCACAGCCACACTTAGCTGAGCAATTCAGATGTGCCTATGATTGTTACCTTGAGATAACATCTGCTGTTGATAAGCGGGTGGAGCATGCGCTTGAGAGGTCCCCGTTGACTTATCTGAAAACGGCTACATGTCCTCCGTGCATGTACAAGGTGAAGGATGAACCTTCGTTAATGTATTCAATGATGGCTGCCATGGATGGAAATAACTCGCTTAAACTTGTGGATGAATCAATCCGTGCAGGGCAGCCTCGAGCAGATAATCGGCAGTCGTTGTCACCGCGATGGATAAGCACTGTTGATGTTGACAAGTTTATAGATGATGGAGTGACAAAGGCTAGTCGGCCGGCAGGTGAAAATGATACGGATGAGGACTGGTTGAAAGCTGTTACGGAATCTGACGAGCCGCGCTCTGACTTACCAGTCTGCATTGAAAGGTGGAAGAATGCAGGGCCAGATGCGAGAAAGAAAATGTTTGCATTGTTTTTGGTTTCCGGTATCTTTCTGGCTGTATGCCGGCACGGCCATATATTATCAATATGCGACATGATTCGGAGTGGTGAGCTGTAAGTTTGTCTTCACACGCTATCTCTCAGAGTATGTAACAGAATTTTTTTTAGGATGAAGTACCCCTTGGCGATAACTGACCATCTAATCGATACATATGGGCCACGTATTGCTTTCGGCTATGACATCATGTGTGCATTTAATGTTACATTAGCCCGTAGCTCCATTGGTGTTAAGGCTCGTGATGCGGGACTAGTGGGCGTAGTGCCAAGCTTCCATGGTTATGCGCATAATCGTGGCTGCCAACTTGGTTGGCATCCATTATATACTGATGGTGTTGGTCTGGAAGACTTTGAGGAATGTGAACGGACTTTTTCAAAATCAAATGAGCTTGCAACAGTCACCCGGTTTGCGACCCCATATCACCGCCATCAAGAAATAAATGAGTTCATTTTTCATCACGATATTGACAAGCATGTGAATTCAGGTTTGTAATCCTGCCATTCCACGCTTGATTCTATGAATTCTCACATATTTCACAGCCGATTTCATATATCAAAACTATCGTCAAGCCTTGGAAACTATTACCTCATCAACGGTGGAGCTGAGGCTGCTGGAGACTCGGTTAAAAACTACCTCGTCTGACTACGAGAAATATATTTGTGAAGAGCGAGAATACTTGAAGTCCTTGAAGAAGGAGCGCCCCGAAGTGAATATGGCAGCCGAATACTTAGTACTCCTGAAAAAATTGGAGAAGGCAACGTATGTCATACGTCAAAATGTGCCTGAAGACAGTAACGTGATGAATTGATAGGGACGACGCCAAAAATGCAAAGGCCGAATATGAGAAGAATCTCCACCGTATCCATGGCAATTCTCATGAAAAGTCACCAGAAGTATCACGCATCATAACACGGTATCGCACCACATCTGATCGATTCCAAGTCATCAGCGATAGCATCCTGCAATATGAGGATATGCACCTCATTGAAGTTCGTTGGACACCAGACAGTTCCAAGTATAAAGAAGCGAGCAAATTATTGTCGGAGCAAAAGTATCTGAAGGCGGTTGATGGGTTGGAGAGGCTGGTTATCCAGCGTTCACAAGAAACGGCGAAGCTTGGTATGGCTCGGGTCGGTGCGGCATAACTTTATCTAGCCAAGTCTCTCATCTAACGAAAGATATGTCACAGGATATGCGTTGCGTACCAAAATAGGGGAAGGCCTTAAAAATCGTGCTGGAGCTGTTGGCACTGCACTTCAAGCGTACAATACAACCGCTTCCCAGCTCAACCCTCCACGTGAACCTCTGACGTGGGCAAGCGTAATGCGTATGGCTGACTTAGCTGAATTTGATCTTCTCAAAGACACACGTCAAAGGACAAATGATAAGCCATGGGCAAAGCATGATGTTCGTGAGGCAATACGACTCCATCTCAAGATTAAACGCGCCCGAGAAGAGATTGATAGACTTAATGTAGAGATTAAGCGCTTGATTACATTCATGCGCGATGAATACGAAAACTATCAGATAGCAATGAAGTCTGGTGATGATACTGTAGACCCGCTACTCAGGAGCGAGCTAGTAGAGAGGTCTCAATATTGTGACAAGATTTCGCAACAGCTTGTCAAACGCTTAATACAGCTATCAAAGTTATCCGGGTTCTCAGGTAGGTGTTGATATGTTTACGCCATCAGCCAACTAATAATTTCTTGTAGGAACGTTACAAGTAGGTCAGCATACCACCCGCTCGATTCGTGGTGAAACTTTAATACAACCACCATGGCTCTCCTCAAACGGTACTCTTCAAGAGATCGACAGCAGCATTGGTGATTTTCTTGTTGATCGTGATGTGGTTGATAGTTCTCTATGTGATCAATTGATTGAAAGCCTCATCGAATACTAGCTAGTGAATTGTACGCTGCCTTGTATATATTAAGCAATACAACTTGTCGAGTTCATAACTGTCCGAACTCAGAGTCCGAGTCTCAGCACACACTTCATAATCAATGTAAACCATTAGATTGCTGCAGGTATATTGTACTAACATGAAAGGAGTGCGGTTCATTAAGCGAGCGTCTAATATCTATTAAGTATCAACATATTACGACTCTAACGGACTTGCGTCAGAGTCATCATCGCCAGTGCCTAACTGTCGCCTCTTTGACGGCCGACCTTCTTCGCCATCGCTGTCGTCCTCATCTGATAATGAAGCCTGAGGTACGTTGCGTCTTTTGCCTTTATCTTTGCGAGTTTTGCGCTTCCGTGCCTGCATTTCCCCCTTCTCAATCCTATTGTCATAGGCGGCAATTCTCTCCTTGATCTCCTGCTGGGTGAGCCGTACAAATTTGCATCGTCCTTCTTTTATCGCATTACGAAGCTTAGAAAGCGGCTCAAGCGCCGAACTCATTTGACTCGGATTAACAATCTTGTCATATGTCCAGCCAACAAGTTCGACGCCTCGCTTATGAATAATTTCTTCTTCATATCGAACATATTGCATCGTGGTGGTAGAATCACCCGTAATTTGAGCTGTAAGGCCGTCAGCAATTTAAAAAATACTTTGATGATACACTGACCGAGGTTTGCATTCAACAGCTGGCGTATCTCTCGCTTGAGCGCATCAGCCTTCTCCTTCGATGTCTTGCAAAAGTCTAGGCAACATTTAGTACAGGCTTATAGAAGATTGGACCACATACTCGTAGCATCACAGCCAGCGATGGCGAACGCCTCAAGTCGACTTCCAATCTCCGTTGCATCCCATTTTCTACGCACTGCAATATCCATGTATGCCTCCAGCTCGGCTGAAGTGAAAAACCACGTTGGTGCCATGTTGAACTCCGTTGTATTACGAACAATGCAAAAGAAGCCTTCAATGCCGACACGCATTTTCAATGACGATAACTATGATATCCAGTAAATAACTGCATGCTGCAGGTAGGAGCAGCAACGTAAGACTGTACCAGGGCTTGCATGTTCCGCTTAACATTTGTAACATCTAAGATTCGACTGCGGGCTGAGGGACGCTTGATAACTGGTGCATTCCATTCCTCCTCTTCCTCTTCAACTATCTGGGTTTTCTGCTCGGGAGTCATGGCATTCCATTCTTGGACAAGCGTTGGTTGGATTTCAATGAGATTAGCGGTTATGCCAACTGTATTGTGCATTAGTAAGTCAAATCAACATCTGTCAAATGGCGACGTACGTTCACGCATTTCTGCAATTCTCTTGCGCTTGTACAAGTTGAAGCCATTCGCTTTCTCATGACGGGAGGCCAGACGGGAGGTTGACTGATAGAAGAGGTCTAAGAAGTACCGTGGCCGTCGCTTAAATCGCTCGGCGAGTTCCTCGGCCTTTGATAGTGTATATGTTTCCCACGCAATGATGGCGGCATTAACTTCTTCCCTGCGCTCGCGATTGGTCTCCCTTCGCTGGGCACGCTGTTCAGGAGGGACAGGGATATAGGGCCTAGGTTTGCTGGTCCTCTGTCGAGGACAGATGGCACTGGCACCTAAAGGCATTGCCATTCACTCTATTGCCCAATTGCCTTTATACTAAGTTAATGTGTGTTCACCCACATCTTCACTGAAGAATCAACTCTATAACATAGCATTACATCCATGTCAAGACTAGTTAATTACCGAAATCCATCACTTCAAGTCAAGACTATAGTTAATTACCGAAATCCATCACTTCAAGTCAAGACTAGTTAATTACCGAAATCCATCACTTCAACGAAGACTAGTTAATCACTGACACGCATTCCCTGCATCGTATTAACCAATTCCAGAATGGCATTCTGATCAATACCAATGGCATCAAGTGCACATTTCCAATTTTCATCTGGGAAAAACTCAGCAATCTGGACAATGGTGTCAACAGAAGAATCAAGGCCATTCCTCTCTACAACATCCTCAAAAGAGAGTGGAGCGGCCGAATACATGGGCAGTTGATCATCATCCAGCACAGTGCTAGGACGCTGATGAGAGGATAGCATAGTGCGCGGCACAGTGCTAGGATGCTGATGGGAGGATAGCGTAGTGTGCGGCACAGCGCTAGGACGCTGATGGGAGGATAGCGTAGTGTGCGGCATTGAGACTGGGCGTGTTAAAGTGTGCGCAAAACTCCGAGTATTGGTAGCGTGTCCCTGGACTTGACATTCAAGGTCCTGGATCCGCAACTTGAGAAGAGTAATCTCATCGATCGCTGCTGTAAGGCGAGTACGTAACTCGGTATTTTCTGCTTGGAGCGTGGTTATCGAATGATCGGGGGGAGGGGATACATTATTGTCCACACTACTAGACGTCTCGGCAACTGGATGTCCGTGAATGACATAACACGCTGAGCCTCCCACAGGTGTGGGAAGAGTGTTTTGACGAGGGTTGACCCTAGCTACTGTTTCTGATGGTTGACGGTACCTCCATGCACGGTGCCGAAGAGCATCCTGAAAACGCGTAACCGCCCGTGTTCCGATTACCTCAAGAAACTCCTGAGTTATATGAATGAGACGTGAATGCTCCCAAAGTGGAACGTCGCGAACAATGACTGGGGGCATGTAAACACTAGTCTTCATATATGCAGGGAGGATAGGCGCATTCGGACGCATGGTACCATGCAATTGGATAACCATAGTACTCCCACCATACGCACGATCAAGTACAGTGGCCTGACATAAATTAGAGATCATCTATTGTAACAGATAAATAACTTACAACGTCAAAAAGTAAATCTAACAGCGCTACACGGGTTTCTGCATCATAGGAATTTCCGTGAACTTCCGTGAATAGTGGGTGAAGACCGTCCGGAGCAACCCTAATAAAGCGTTAGTAATTCATAGAATTGAGGGAAAATCACGTAACTGTAAGTGTAACCCATCATTAGATGCTCCACCAACAAACCATGCAAGCTCGGCAGCAGCAAAGCGCTTCGAAAATTCTTGATAAATTGCAGGCGCAATCCCAAAGAGTCGATGCACATTATTCATCCCTTGACGATTGAGATGAACTTGACGCCATGCGTTAAGGGATGCCATTGTTGCTTTCTGCAAGAAAAGAGGGGTTGGCGACTGGCTGGTGCATCACGCATATTTATAACAGCTAAAGGGCAAGGACAAATAGGGAATTAACCTAATGTGAACGGAGCATGGTTGGAAAGACGTACTAATCATCAGGGACATGAGGAGATTAGGGAATGAATGACGGAGACAAAGGATAGCATAGGGGTAGCGAATAAACGAATCAAGGCGTTGCGATTTAAAAGGACCTAAATGTGTCGTAAGTGAAAATTTCAGCCAAAGTGTCAAGCGTCGTACGTACCAAACAAGTGGAGCGCTAGCGGTAGCACGCGCTAAGCGAGATTGATGACGGCAATGAGTTATTGCTGGCAATCCCAAAATAAATCATGTTTTCCCATCGTCGGCATAAGTTCCGTTGTCGTCGTTGTCGTTAACATCGACGCCTGTGACTGAGGCAGCTGACTACCATCATGATCGGGACCGGCGATACGAACACCCTGTCTTCGCTTCCTCTAGATAATGGTAGTCAGAAACAAATATAGGAAAGTCGTTCGTCACGTACTCAAACATTTCTGTAGTAAGAGTGGATGTGGAATGGCTGCCGCCGCCGCCGCAAGCAAGGGATATGTCGACAGTGGCAGGGATACAAGGGCGCAGTGAGGGGGCGAAGATAGCGGTAGCCGTGGAGGGGACAAAGCAGCGTCAGAGTCGTATGCGTCAGGGAGGTGGGGAATGAACAGAACGAGGCAAGGGGTAGCTTATATCTGTCAATGGGCGCTGATGGTGAGAAACGTTGAAATTTTTGCCGAGGAAACCATGAGGGCATCGGATCATTTGAGCACGACAGTGAGAACAATGCGGAAGACATAGGAAGTGCGGGAGAGCGTAGCGAGCAGAATGCTAGCTAGTTTAGGAATGATGACGGAACTGTCGGAACGTTGCGTGTGAGGCGTTGCCGATGACGAGCAAAGGAAATGGGTGTGAAGAGCTCTTCGAACAAGTCGAAGAGCTCCAGAGAGATATATCAGAGGGTAAGGGAATGTGGTGGAACGCTGGCAAAGCGGTAGGCGTGACGTTACGGATCCTGCCCACTAGTTTGTCGTCACAGCTGGGTAGATCAGGTGGGAGAGACTCGGACTCGAGCGTGACATTACAGACAAACTATGGCGTTGCAACTACCCCCACCACCTCGCGACCCCCGTGTTCACCTTCCCCCAGCTCCCGCTCACCCTCCAACCCTCGACAACATCTACGAAGCTCACCGATATACCGTTCGTATTATGCAAAGCAAGAGCAAGTTGATTATTCATTTCGCCAGTGCAATGCTGACCATGTCACGCCATCTAGGAAGCGCGGAGCCTGATTGTGCGACCGTTGATGATGTGGGACGTGCAATACTCTACGAAAGTTCTGCGGCGCAAATTGCTTCTGCTGCTGCCATTGGTCCTGGTTTGTGAAAAGTTCTTCGCCCCGATGTGTGTTGAAAACTTTCGCTATTGAAGCTGTAGCGCCTCCCTGGTTTGCGCCGGTTCAGCAGCAGCTGAACAATATGCAGCAACAGCTGAACGGTATTCAACAGGAGCAGAACAATATCCGACAGCAACTTAATCGGATTGATAACAAGGCATCACGAGTATGTCCGTACCAATGTCTCGACCCTCTCTCGACCCTCTATGTGCTACCCCTAGGCTCTCAATGCTACAAATGAAGATGGATTAATCTTCCCATTTGAAATCGTCCTTTTTGTGGACGGAACAAATCCTACGGCACCTCCTGTTCGTACTTTTTTGCTTGATGACACACTGGGCGCCGTGGGATGGCTGTTTTTCACACGGTGAAAACAGAATTAAAGGAGTGTATTTATAGACACCTACCACAAAGTATTTCGGTTGATTAACTTGATTTTAGGGTATGAAATTCAGATCTTAAATTGTGCCTTTCCGCCAGCACACGTTAAAATTTTAGCACTACGAATTGCACCGATTGTGGTGACATTATCGTCAATTGTTGGTAAGATTATTTTCGCCATAATGTGTAACATTATTCGCTGAACAATCATTTAACGACCTCAATTCCACCCAATTCAGTCAGTTTAGAATGCTCAATTTTTGGCAGAAAAGATGTTATTATCTGGTAGTATTTACATAGTATATATGTACATCAATGCACGTCATTCCATTGCTGCCCTCGTCGTTCGCCTCGAGTCCCTTGACTTTAAAGTCTTCTGTTTTTCACAATCAGACTACCGAACGCGGCACACTGGTGGTAGTAACCCAATGACACTTATCATATGTTGATCGTTTGAAGTGATATGCCACCATTCACCTGAGTTCGAGACACTCTACCCGTCTCCAAGCCCGACTGTGCTTGGACTGATACATCTCACAAACGGGTCTGGCAAGTCCTTAAGCCACCCACTATGGGGTGGCTAGCCCACGGCCTTTAAACATGGCCGTTATTAACATTGAACTGAGATGAAGAGTATGCTACGCACCTAGTTCGTGGCTCTCCTCCCTCTACCTCATCCCTTGCTATCTTCGTACAGCCCTAGAAATCAGATTTTAAGCTGATCTGGTACCCACAATATAAAGGTTAACATAGACAATACATTTGAGTCATTCAACGACTCACCTAATTATATTTGACGTTAGACAGGACTTGCTCGAGCCCTTGTCTCTAATTTTCTCTTGCACTCCCTTTCTTCTTGGAGGGGAAAGGACTGGAGATAGTCGCAGTCGATTCATTGTAGGTCCTAGCGCCGGCAAGAGCTCTAGAGGCCCTCTATTACAACACCAGTTGAGTCCTTGTCGAGATTCGGCACAAAGATCAGATGGACAACGCCTACATGACGCTGTCAGCTCGAATAACAAGAAATGGAAAATGGTGACTTACGCACAAGTCCCGCTCTGATCCTTGGCTGTAGTACTATTGCGGGACTCTTGAAGGACAAGTTATTGTAGCCGAGCCAAGCGAGAGAGGCTGACATAGGTCTAAGCCTTAAATGTTTCGAGGACAGGTCTTGACTCTTTGTAACGTTTACTAAGACGGAACCAGGGGATGGTTCCGGGACTGTTCGCACCTTGCGCCTTGCACTGGATCAATGTCTATTGAGACCGTGCGGGTGCGCGTGTGGTGAGTACAAGTTAAGTAAAAGTGAACCGTGACTACGTGACTAGCGCATATGGTATACTAAGTGACTACCTACTATAAAAGGAAACTATATACGGGGGATAATGAGGGAGCTAGGATTAGCTCCCGTCCTAGGGTATCTTGAATATATAAGCCTCCGAACGACCCGTTACACCCTCCCCCACAAGATCGACCCGAGGGTAAGATGAGGGAGATCTGATATCTAAGGTTGTGCCTAAATATCATTCGACGTGCATACGGTCTTCGTTTGTAGGAGGCCGTGATGAATTCCCGGTCTGCGGTTCAGAAGGGAATTCAGGAGCAGAGCCTGATGGTGTCCTGTCGATGTAAACTGGCGGTAACGACGTGTGAGAGCTGGCATGAGACCCGTCACTGATTCGGTCGACGAGGTGCCTTTGACTGCGTCCAGGTACGGGTAAGTTTCGATCGACGAATGCCTTGTTGCCACGCTTACGCCGTTGGTTGATAGATGGTCGGGATACCCTAGGGTTGGATGGGGGTATCCGGGACCAGTCTGGTACCGTCGGTGGCTTGATGTTCGCGATGTATATCTTGCTGAAGTCCAGAAGGTGTTCGTTTGCATCTTGTATTCGGATGCCGCATTGCTTGAAGTGCCGAACGAGTGTTTCTTGATTTGGCTCCCCGTTCTGAACAAAACGTAGGGGGGCCAGAGTTTGGCCATCGTCTCTGAGACCGAGCGTGGACATCTCGTTTGCGTATCGTCCAAGTTCACTGAATAGAGTGCATGACGCCCACCAGAACCATTCGACTAGTTCTGGTTCTTCTGGCTCCGTCATCTTGAAGAGGAGCCAGGCGGTGACGTCCTTGACGTTGAGACGATTGCCTTCTCCTCGGCGTATGTATGCAGGTAGACGACCGTCTTTCGCTAGGGATTCGACGTCTGGCTCCTCGCTGGTATCGTCCAGCGGCAGGAACCCGGCTCGGGTGGCCTCTCGAATCGTCCATCGTTGTGCAAGCGATCGTTGGTCAAATGGAATTATTGCGGCCTCCCGAGCCATCTGCATAGGGAAGCCGCTACTCCACATCCAGCGGCTGGTCTTGTTTGCATCTCGTTTTCTGAACAGCTTGAAGCTGGTCGTGTTCCAGTTGGTGCCGTCTCTCCAGTCCATGCATGCGTGTCCGTGTTTGCTCTGAAAGGCCTTTGAGTTCTTATGGAGACGGAACGGTGCCAGGTCTCCGATATATCTACTCATTAGGCCTAGTTCTTCTTCTTTCTCTTCGGCATCGGTGTGAGGAGGCGAGTTATTATCGCCTCCGAGATGATCCATGTTACCGCTATTGATTGATACTTCGTCGTCATCGTCGTCCTCTTCGTCCGATTGGTACATGCGGTTGAGGGGCCTGGTCGGCTCCTTTCCCTTGGCTGCGATAGATGTCATTTTTGACTCTGTGTCGACAGCCATTTCCTGTGGCGGCGGAGTGAGTTGTTTCTTTGATGACGATGCGGTTGGCATGGGTAGTTGACGTTTTGGAGAAAGTGATCTTTTTCTTTCCGCTAGTAACGGGCGGGATCCTCCCCTTCCAAAGGTGGTGGAGGGCCGTTGAGACCCTCCGTGTTGATAAGAGGAACGGAGCGCGTTGTTTCGACGCTCCAGGTCGTCTATATTTCTCTCTAAGTTTTCGACTCGTCTGTGGCATCGGCTGAGCTCGTTTCTCAGCCTTAATATCTCGTCGTCGTTGTCCTTTTGGCCGCGTCGGTATGCCTCGTGGCAGCGATCTTCAATCTCATCATCTAGCGCTTCACGCCAGTGGTGTCGTTGTTTTTGGTTGAAGATCTCCAATGCGCCTCCCGACGTCTCATTCTTGACATGTTGCGCAAAGTGTGCGCAATCACGGCAGTTTGAGAGGTGTAAAGGGAGGTGCGACTTGGGCTCGATTTGCCATTCTGGGCGCATTTGAGAGAAGATATCCGACGCATTTAAGAAAAACTGGGGAGACGTGGATCTCCCCGATGATATCGCGGTCGATGCCTGATTTGACGAGGTTGAGGGAGAGCGGCTCACGCGTGGCCGGCGTTCGTCTCTCCCGATGTCTTGATGTTGAGTCTGGGGAGATCGGATCCGCTTGCGGCTGGACTCCTCTTTCCCTGATTCGTTCTGTTGGCGTTGTGTGTGACGTTCTGACATGGTGGTGGTTAACGGATGAAATCTGGCTCGTGGGAATTTAAGGGGGTGCTGGAAGGCCAGTCCTAAAGTACACAGCCACCCCCGTAAACGTCAATGTTTTCTGAGATCTGAGGGTTTGGTAACCCCTTCGAGCTCTAAGTATTGATCTAGAGCCTCGAGTTCGTTGACAACATGTAAGGGTTCCCATGTGTGATCTCCCAATGCCCATCGTACTTTGAACGTAAGACGGGGGGACCATTTGTGGTCCTCTATTGCTTCGACGACCCATTCCTGTTCCGGGTCGTCTCCAATATCATATCGCACGCGTGATTCACGCTTAGGGAACTTATCGTAGTCGTTCCCGACATAAGGCTTTAATACTTTCTCATGGAAAGTATCATGAATACGTCGTGCCTTGAGATCTGGGGAGAGTTCTAGCTTGTAAGTTGAACTCTCCGGAGAGGCTTTGAGGATCTTGTACGGTCCGATATATTTAGGGCACAGCTTCCTTGTGCGTCCTTTAGGGAGGTTTAGGTTCTCCGTAGACAGGAGAACCAGTTCGTCCGTCTTGAAACGTTGTCCTTCGCGTCGTTTCTTATTCGCTTTGATCGCCTGTCTTGTGCACTGGACGACTAGCTTGTCAAACGTCTTGTCCAAGACGTTTCTAATGTCTTCTGCGAATTGTCGGACGCCTTCGCGTGGGGAGTCATAATTGACTCCCTTGATCATACGAGGCATCCATCCGTAATTGGATTCAAAAGGGGCTTGTCCAGTAGAAGCGCTTGTGGCTGAATTCATAGCGAATTCAACCAACGGGAGTTGCTCAACCCAGTTGGTTTGATAATCGTTTACGACGGCGCGGAGGATTTGAGACATAGTCTGGATGGCTTGTTCTGAAGAGCCGTCCGTTTGAGGATGATAAGACGTTGACATTAATAGTCTCTGTCCTAACGTTTTGCTGAATTCACTCCAGAACTGGGAGGTGAATTTCGTGTCGCGATCAGAAACGACAGACTCCGGTATACCGTGGAGCCTGACGACTTCTTTTATGAATAGCCTGGCGATATCTTTCGCCGACGCGTTGGTTCGGGTTGGAATGAGGTGGACCATTCCTGTCATTCGGCAAATTACTAGGAGGATATAGTCGTATCCTCCGATTTCGACGAAAGGACCGGTGAAATCCATTCCGATGCTTTCCCATGGCCTTGTAGGGATTGGCATCGTGTGTACCCATCCCGGTGTCTTTAGACGTGAGACCTTGGTGACTTGGCACTTTCCGCACGAGCAGCAGAAATCCTCGACGTCTTCTTTTATGTTCGGCCACCAGAACCAGCGTCGAACGTATTCGAGCGTTTTGCTTGAGCCTAGATGTCCTATCGTTTGATGACAGGCATCTATAATCAGACCCCGTGTAGACTTTCCCTTTATCAGCCCTCCTGGGATGCATACTACTTTGTATCCCGCTCGGTTGACTGTCCAGAGAAGCTCTTTGTGTAAGCTGAATCTTTCATGTCGGTCTGAATGTTTCCAGATGTTCGAGAAGAATTTGTCGCCTTCGTACATCTTTGGAATGTGTTGTAGGACGGCTTGAACGTTGTCGTCCTTAAGATTTAAATCGGGAGACTGTGACGTCTCCAGTTCTTTGTGTAATGAAAGCTGATGAGAATCGTTGATTCTCTGTTCAACGTGATCTTTGATGATCTCTTCCCTTTCCTCCCCGGGAAGAATATTGACTTGGAAGGCGCTAAGCTCGGCGTTGCGAGCGATTGTTAAATCATCGCCTTCCGGGTCTAATCTAGCATCTGCGTTGACGTATGTTGCGATGTTGTGTATCTCTCCGGGCTCGTCTGATGAATAATAACGGGAGAGAGCATCTGCTATTTTGTTATCCTCTCCCTTCAGATACTTCATCGTGAAGTTGAATCGGGAGAGGTACTCCCACCATCTTATTCTCCTGTGTGATCTCGTCGGCGCTTCCTTGAAGAACGTGAGCGCTTGATGATCTGTTACAATGGTGAAGGGAAGACCGAGCAATTTGTCTTCCCAGCGCATAAGCGCTTCGAGAACGGCGAGCAATTCCTGTTCCCAGGTGCAATAGTTCATTTGCGCAGACGTGAATTTACGGGACACAAAACCGGCTGGTCTGATTGTGTCCCAAGTTGGTCCTTGGCCGTACATACCGCCTATGCCTGTTGCTGATGCATCGGTAATCACGAAGATAGGCGTCTCCATTCGGCCATTGATAGGTCTGCAAACGGGGTTCTTACAAACGAGCTTCTTGAGTGTTTTGAAGCATTCGTCTTGGAAATCCGTCCAGACGAATTCTCGATTGTTGCTACACATCCCAGTCATCGGGGATGTATAATCAGTGACGTTCGGGAGGAACTGGGCGAGATATTGTATAACGCCGCTGAACCTCTGGACGTCATGGTAATTTCTGGGAGTTCTCCACTCCCGTATTTTGTCTATTTTTGCTGGATCGATGTAGATTCCTTCGTCGTTGACGTAGAATCCTAGACAGTCCATCCAGGTCGAGAACAAGTCGAGTTTTTTGGTATTGCTGCTTAAATATAGCTTGAGCTCTCTTAATCGATCAAATACCCTTTGGAGGTGCATTTCGTGCTCCTCCAGGGTATCTGAAAATACAAAAATGTCGTCCTGATAGCAGTGTACGAATACTGCTATCATATCCGAAAAGGAGTGATTCATCAGCTTTTGGAATGTGGGAGGCGCGTTCTTGTCTCCCTGTTGCATTACCATGCTCTTCATGTTACCGTATATGGTTGCGAATACAGTACGATCCTCATGTTCGGGTAGGACGCGTATTTGTTCAAACGCGTCCGAGAGGTCTATTTTCGTTCTAAAGCAAGCTTTTGCAACGTCACTTCGAACTGTTTCCTGGTCCGGTAGCGTAGTAACATCTGCTAGCGTATTGTCGTTACGCTGTCGTGCGTCTACTACCGTTCGAATCTTTCCGTCCTTTTTGAAGACGACTAAAAGAGGTGCCGACGATGGGAGGGTTGTAGGGACCCACCAGCCCGCCTTTATGTATTTGTCAACCTTCGCTCTAAGCTCTTCTCTGAGTGCTTCGGGGCATTTGGGTGCCCTGTGTATTATTCTGAGATTCGGGTTGATTAACGGAATCTCATGATTGATTGGCCGTAAGGGAGGCAGAGTTGGCTCCCGAGGGGTGTATAAATCTTGGATCTTGTCGATCCATTTTTGGCGCAGCCTTAGACGTTCCTCCATAGATATATGGAGTGTTTTCCCTCCCTTTGCGCCAGTTTCTGGAGAAGGTTTTGTTTCGTCTTCGGCAGCCTGGCGTCATTCAGCGCGTTTAGCGCGCGTTGACACCTTGTCCGAGGTTGAGGCCTTATTGACAATCGGCTTCTTGCTTGGAGTCTTAACGCTTGAAGACTCCTTTTTTTTATTGGTTGTATCTTTCTTCTTATTAGCGGATTTCTCCGCTTTCTCCCCTTCTAGAGAGAGAGGGTTCCCGAAGTCGCCGTCTTTGACGGGGAACCATTTGTTCTTCAGCTTGAAGGAACCGTGTCCGGCATAATTGAGCAAGACCTCGTGTTCCTTCAGAAACGGAGTACCAAGTATAGCGTGGTATCTGTCCAGGTTGACGACGTCAAAGTATCTGCTCTGGCTGAGGTCGCCTAACTTCAGTTCTGCGCGCGCTCCGTATTGGATAGAGGAGCGCGATCCTGATGTTGCCATTTGTAGTTTTATGGGTTTCTTTAACTGGAATACGTCCAGTTGATGAACTTTGGCAAAGTTGGCGGAAATCATATCGATTGTACTTCCGCCGTCCAATAAAACATGGGCTTTATGTCCGTTAATACGGATAAAGCCTTCGATGACGCCGAGGCGTTTGAAATCCCTTTTAGGGCCGTCTTCAACCTTGATCGGCCCGAGGTCTTTCGTTCCCCGTTGTCTGTATGCGACTGGCTCGTCATTTATCCCAGACGCTTTCATACATTTGGCAACGTCGTCTTCATCGTCGTCAACACATCGTATGATGCATGCTGTGTCTGCGATGTCGGATTCGCAATTTGTCTCGGAGAGTATGTCACTCTCCTCCTCGGATTGGCTTGCATTGATTGTGTCTTCCGTTTGGGACCAATCTGTTAATTTGGTCCCATTTATTCTTCGTGAATTCTTTGGGTTAAGATAGTCTCCGTTACTCTCGGTGTGAGTGGAGACTAAAACAGATACGAACGCTTCTGCCGCCCAATCATTTAACGAGGGATCTTCATCGTCCTCGTACTGTTCGTGGGACGATTCTTCTGATTGTTCTTCCTCCTCTTCGTCTCCCAAGGCATCGTCCTCGTGCTGGGAGTCGGAGTGTGTCCCTTCAGTGGCGTTAGCAACAGCTTCGTCGTTTTCTTCATCAATTGTCTCGACATTTGCTGCTTGTTTGGTGCGGCCGTTCTTTTTCGGACATCTGTTACTGTAGTGTCCTTTTTGTTTGCAATGGAAGCACTCGATCTGTTTAGACGTGCTTCCGGTTGGTTTATAATCCTTGGTTTTCATCTGTATAACTTTGGACGTGTTAAGTCTAAAGCTAGTACCGGGTTTTTTCTTTATAGGCTTGGAGCTCGTTTTTACGGGGCTCCTGTCCGGTAGCTTTAACTTTCGTTTGTGTCGGATCTGTCGATCTTCGTAGAACAAGCCCTGTTCTACTTCGTTGGCTTTTTCGAAGATCAACTCGAAAGGACTCTTTTCGGGGTTGATACCGTACTTCACGACAGCCCCTGCTATTTCTTCATTGAGCGCGTCGACGAATCGTCGTGACATGTCGTACTCAGTTGGAGGTTGAACCATTAGTTGGCTTAACCTCTCTAAGTCCTTGCGTAATTCCATGACCGTTTTACTGCCCTGTTCTAAACGGTCGAATTTGGAGGCCGCGTCGCGAGATGAGGCCTCCTTAACAAAGTATCTCTTGAGTTCGATCATGGCCGTCTCAAACGTCCACAATCCCTCTGCGTTGAGATGGATGGTATGTTGATACCATTTCAATGCTCTATCTTTTAGCGTAGATCCTAGGATGCCGACTCTAGTTGCATTGTCATCTGGTCCCATGGCATTGTAATTCACGAGATATAGAAGGATCTCGCGGAGAAACAGTAGATATGTATCTATGGATTCTCCTCCGGCATATTCGGGAAGAGGGATTTTCATCATCTTCCCTACGTTAATCTTATCCGACCTGTGTTGGCTCGCCATATATGCGTCCTGTATTTCTTGTCGGACAATACCATCTGTTCGTTCAGATGATTTGTTTGTTGTCGCAGGAGGGTCCGCGTTAGGGAGTCCTCCGATGTGACTTATGGACATGCTAGGCCTCAATCTCCTAGCAACGTAACTGAGCGGCGGTCCTTTCTGTGTTGGTGAACCAACCGAGCTTTGGCGAGATACGTTGGAGCTCCCGTTTCCCGATGGTGAGGGAGCTACGTGGCCGATGTTAGCTGGCGTTTGTTCTCGTCTTGGAGTACTCTCGGGGAGTTCGTTTACTCTCCATTCAGAGCGTACGGGTATGGCATTGGAACCCGTAGCTCTCGTGTTAGGACGTGGGTTATCGAATCTAGCTTGTCTCCGTAGCGGGGATAACCTTTCAAATAGTATGTTCACGTCTACGCCTGATCGTAGCTCCGTCAAGACGAAGTTGTTTGCTGAATTATACAGTCGGGTTTCGTAGTCTGGAGAGGTTTCTCGATTACCTCTCCTATGTACCCTGAGCTGGGATCCGCTATTCGCGTCCCTCTTGTATTCCAAGACCTTTAGTTGAATAAGAGCATCCATTTCCCCGGACCTGATTAGGTGGGGAAAGTCATTCGTTACGTTCACCTCCTCGTTCTGCGGAGGAACGACGGCGTTCTGTTGAAGTATCATTGCTTCTTCCTCGTTTTCATCATCTTGTCCCGTGGCTTCGTTTAGCGGGGACAGAGAAACTCGTCTTGGATTTGGGGATCTTCCTCTGTAAGATCCCGATGATATTGATCTCCTGTCCCGTCTGAACTCGGAGATCAAGTCTGCTAGCAACGAGTTGCTTTGTTCTATTCTGTGGGCAATTTGAGAGAGCTGTTCTTTGCTTTCTCGTTGTCCTTCTAATATGGAGGCTTGAGTCTCTTCGAGCCTCCTGTTAGTTGCGTCGCCCGGTCGTGGGTAAGGGTAAAACTGAGTATTGTGAGGTGAGGGTTCCCCCAGTCGACGACTGGTTTGCGGGAACCCGAGTCCGACAGGCCTTTGGACTTGTGGAATGTACTCAAGTCGAGCATCTTCACGTCTTTTAAACGAGCCGGCGTATCCGTCTTCTTTCGCGGGAGAAGCTAGCTCTGCTACCTCCCTTTCATCACTTATCGATTCAGGGCCTCCCGTACGTATAGCCATGGGAGGCTGGATGTCTAGCGGAGATAGCTGTGCTGTCTCCTGGGGTACTGGCGAGTTCAGACTTATTATGTTGTAGGTGTTACCGGACTCAACGTCTAAACCAGGTTGTCTGGGACTTAACGAAGATAGTCCCGTGGTATTGTGAACTGGAGGGGACAATGGAATTGTCCCCGGTACTCGTCCTTTCCCTTTGGGTGATTGTGCTGCAACTTTGGCATGGGAAGCGGCGTGGGCGGTGCTTACGGTTCTCGTCGTAACCTTACTGGTATCCCTAGTGTTACTAGGATTACCTAAGTTCGCGATACTCGCTGAACGTTGGATTATATGGGGCGAGCTCCCGGCTGATGCCGAGGGGGAGCTCGAGGTGGCTTGTTGCTTGGTTTTTCTTTTGCCTGGCCCTGACGCCATTGCGTCGTTTATAATATGTTGGGTTTTTGTTTATATATAGGTTTTTTGAAGGGTTTTTGTATTAATTTCGGTAGTTTTCGTGTTTGAAAGTTTGTTGGTTCGAATATTGTTCCGCACTTGTGGAAGTGCAAAAAAGTGTAACGTTTACTAAGACGGAACCAGGGGATGGTTCCGGGACTGTTCGCACCTTGCGCCTTGCACTGGATCAATGTCTATTGAGACCGTGCGGGTGCGCGTGTGGTGAGTACAAGTTAAGTAAAAGTGAACCGTGACTACGTGACTAGCGCATATGGTATACTAAGTGACTACCTACTATAAAAGGAAACTATATACGGGGGATAATGAGGGAGCTAGGATTAGCTCCCGTCCTAGGGTATCTTGAATATATAAGCCTCCGAACGACCCGTTACACTCTTGAGTTCGCTTCTCCTCGCGCGGACATCACTACGGCACCTAGACATTATCGGTGAGTCAGTGCGCAACCAAAGAATGAGGACTTGGCGTGGTCTTCAGGCACGTACAAAATCTCGCAATTCTGTGCAAGGGGCAACCCATAGTCTTTCCCTGCCCACAGACGGACCCAAAGTCTTGTCTGCGAGCGACGCGGGGTGACCCAAAGTCTTTCCCGCGCCTGCAACGGCGGCAATGGTGATAGTCGAGAGTCGAGACTGGGGCTGACTCGGGTGACAGCGAAAATTGCCAAGTCCATTGTTTGTGATTATTGTCTATGGCACATGACTCTAT
Source organism: Amanita rubescens (assembly GCA_015039365.1). Lineage (NCBI taxonomy): Eukaryota > Fungi > Basidiomycota > Agaricomycetes > Agaricales > Amanitaceae > Amanita > Amanita rubescens. The sequence goes on along the minus strand of WION01000203.1, from coordinate 43,055 downwards.
TGATCTTTCTCACAGCTTGTTATCATTCCGCGGCGAGTCGTAGTCGCGCTTCATCTCATTGTCTTCGCAATTACACCATAAAAACGACTTAGAACAGTATTATATTGTATCACTAACGAGTACATATGGCACTAGTACAATTTACCTGAAGAGCATACTTTTTGCACCTTTAATGGCAACTTTCAAATTTGACACTAAATGTTGAAAAACGGTGGCTGATCAATGTTGCCGTTTATGTGTGGAAACGAGCAAACTTGTCATTTTCACGCCGAAAAACAACCCAGTCACGGGTCACAGTGACAGACATTGATGACCCTTGACAAATAGCATAACCTTCCCGCTCTTACTTCAACTGCAATCATTGACGCTCTGCAGGGGGTTCAGATTACTGAATATCTCAACGGTTATGGTATTCCGGTACCGCATCTCGTTGCTGAACGCCGCCACATCCTCAGCGCTTACCTTGGATGCAGACAGCTATAAACACATGGATTATTATCATTCACACATACATAGCGATACTTCAGCCATTAGCACCACATTACCTACCATTACTTAGTGATACATTATTGACAACAAGTATTCCAAATCTAATACAGCTGAGTGGATTTCAACCCGAGCATCAGATCTCAGAAGTGAACGCATCCAAAAATGCCGAAGCCCAGGTGGGCCAAGCGTCCTTCTTCCTAGCCTCAATATCCTCTTCGATTTGTACGAAAGCTCCGGTAGCTCCCTCGACAGTAGCAAACTCAGTGCATACCCGGTCTTCGGGTACACCGTTGATCAACCTTCCAATAATATCCTTCGTACCGGTGAGACTACACGTCGAATGAGGTGATGTCGGAATAGTCACGTTCCACCATTCAAATTGTTCCCGGAGCTCAGCAGCCAGCCGATGCACAGGAAAATCATCATGGTCACAGTCATCGTACCATAATTGGCTTGCCGGGTCACGTCCTAGATGTGAAAAAAACGGTTAGCTTTGAGCATTAACTGGGAATGGAGAGACGTGCCTAACCCAGCTGAGAGGAAAATTTGCTCCCCTTTACACGTCGTCTTTGCCTTTCCGTTGAATTGAATGTATGCGCACGATCCGTCAACATCGGTATCGATACATCCTCCTCCACCATTCGGATCATTTTGCCAATTCACAATCGCAGCGTACGTTTCAAACATCATCTCTCCCTATTAAATAAACAGATGAACAGGTTTAAACACAAGACTCCATCAGCGCAACGAACCTTATCATGTGTAGCATCCGTTTTCAAATACTCCGTCTTTGATTTCGGATCAACAACACAATCCGTAGGCTCGAGGAACGCCTTCCGAGACCGTCCAGGGATATACAAACTCTTCGCTCCCGTCTGTTCGAAAACATACGTAGCCTGTGCCGCCGTATAGAGGTCATAAACCGGATGAGGCGCCGACAAGTGCACACTCGTCCCACCTACCCCATTCGGATTCTTCCGGATGGGAACGACGAAAAGCCCCCAGCCTTTTCCGTATTCCTCACCGTCGCCATGATCCCCACGACGTTGGACGGTGTCAACTTCCACCAAGGCGCAAAACTTCCCATTGTCCACTTCCGTCACGGTATATATGCCTTGCAGTTCGTGCGGAATATTCTCCCGGATAGTATAACAATCAGGGTGTTCGTAGTCCTCCGCGTTTAATAGGGAGGTTACGACGTCTCGCCATGCGGTCCTTTGTTGATCAGTTGGCTGGATGGCTGTATATGTCTCTGAAGTGAGGTTGCCTTGGATGATCAGCGAGAGGTGGTCTGCCAGGAGAGATGATAGGTCCTGAGTCCGAATCGCCGCTGGGTGTGGTATCGGTATATTGGGGGCTCCCCCAATCCAGGGAAGAGTCGTGAAAGAGGACAGTAGAACCGTCACGAAAGAGGGAAGAACCATTTCGATAACAGCACTGTGCGCGACGGGTATGCTTAAATGGGGAAGAAAACTCGAGCGGGGTTAAGACGCTACCCTCCTTGTTCGTCTCCGGCCTTTACGTGGAACCGAATAACGAATGAACATGAGGTAAAGAACCGCCGAAGCTAGCCTTCAATTATACGTTAAAAGCATCAGAAATTCAGGGGCCCTTAATTTAATTTGTATCCCGTGGTCTGCCTGCCGTACTTTCAATTTGGTGATCCGGAGAAAAGATAGTCTCTGAGTCATGTTGAGCCTATAACAACGACTAGGGTGCCTGCACACGGTTGATCTTTAAATTCCCTTTATTCAACATTGAGGAAACTTACGAGCCTTTGGGAACGCTTGAGTTTACTCTCGAAGCATCGCCAAGTGGCAGTGCCAGTTATTTGTCCTCGATATATTGTTTGGTTTTACTCGTGTTGCCAAATAATCCCCTCGGCGAGAGGAAGGAGAAGAACCGGAAGGCGTTAGTGTATTGGTATTGAGCATTCCCAATTTCAATGTTTTTTGAACGCATCCAAAAACACCTCAACCCAGGTGTCCCAAGCTTCCTTTTTCCTAGCCTCTACATCTAGTTCGATGTGCACAAAAGATCCGGTGGCTCCTTCCGTAGTGGCAGAATCTGTACAAACCCGATCTTCAGGTACACCATTTATCAGCCTCCCCACAACGTCCTTTGTCGCTGTCAGGCTACATGACGAATGGGGTGATGTTGGCATAGTCACGTTCCACAAGGGGAAGCGCTCCTTGAGGTGGGTGGATAACCGATGAATAGGGAAATGATCATGAGCGTGATCAGTGTACCACGATACACTAGCAGGATCGCGTCCTAGATGTGATAGGTAGTTAACTTGGGCATTGTTGTCAGCAGAAATGCGTACCTAACCCAGCTGAGAGGAAAATCTGTTCCTTTCTACACGTCCGTTTTCCCTTTCCGTGGAACTGAACGTATGCACATGACCCTGACCCTGTGTCCGCATCCTGACAGCCTCCCCTACCACTCGGGTCGTTTTGCCAATCCAGGATTGCCCTATAGGTTTCGAACAGCATCTCTCCCTGCAAGCAGATCAGATCAACCATCGGTTCGTGAGCAAAGCATAAACACAACCAACCTTATCATGTGTGGGATCTGTTTTCCAGTACTGGCTTTTCGACGTGTTCGCAACACAATCGGTCTCCTCGAGAAACGCTTGGCGAGATCGTCCAGGGATATACAAACTCTTCGCTCCCGTGTGTTCGAAAACATGCGCAGCCTGGCCCGCCGTGTATAAATCAAAAACCGGATGGGGAGCCGCCAGGTGTAGAATCGTTCCTAGTGCGCCATTTCCGTATTTTCCGGTGGGTACGACGAAAATACCCCAGCCTTTTCCGTACTCCTCGCTGTCCCCACGACGGACAGTGCCAACTTCGACCAACGCGCAGAGCTTGCCGTTGTCCAACTCCATGACGGTGTAGATTCCTTGCAACGCGTCGGGGATAGCCTCCTGGATGGAAAAACAGGCAGAGCTCCCACCGCCAGTAGCTACGTTCAACAGGGAGGTCACGACGTTGCGCCATGAGACCCTTTGTAAAGGTGTAGGTTGGATTGCTGCATATGTGTCCAGTGTGAGGTTGCTTTGGATGATCAACGAAAGGTGGTTTGCCAGGAGAGATGATAAATCTTGAACCGGAGTCTGTACTGGGAACTGGTGACTGGGTGAAGAAGTTGTCGGCACGTTGGGGTTGTCAAAGGGGTATCCCAAGAACGAGGGTGTCGTAAAACAGGACAGCAGGGCGGTTACGAAGGAAGAAAGGATCATTTTCGAAAGAAATAGAGATATCTGCGATACAGTGTTGGTGGATGGATCTTTTGAATGAATGTAGGACTCACGTATGCCGTCAAAGTGGAAGGGCTTGATAGCAGATGAACACATCCAAAGAAAGGAGAGCGGGACTGCGAGAGGGAAAATTCGAAGAGCTAGTTGTTTGAGACCTATCGACGGCCTCACGCTCGAAAGAAAGACATGAAGGGTAGAAAGTTGAAAAATATTCGGATACGGGGAATCGAACCCCGAGCTGCCGCGTTCAGTCTCTCACGGTGAGAGGCGGCAATGTTAGCCTTTACACCATATCCGATATGGTAAGTCCTTCGTATAGCCCCCCATCTGATGAATGACTCGATCTACCCTCGACTCTCGAGTCAACTTCACGTTTTACGTTTGGACTGTCCAAAATTGAGCAGGCTGGCATCAAAACTCCGTACAACTGATCATTTCTATCCGAACACCGGCAGTTGATCCGACTCAACCGATCACGAATTACGACCTGCTAAATATGTTATATAAACCTCATTTTTCTGCATTGTGCCGGCAGGGACAGGGCGATCTAAATCGCTTCCCCCTCTTTGCTCCCCACCACTGTTTTTGTAAAACTTGGGCGCTGTCAACAATCAAGGCCACAGAATGCTACGAGCCCTAGTCAAGAACAATGCCGGTCTCCTCCTGGTCGTAGCGTCCGAAGTGTTCTTTGTATTCATGAATGTATCAGTCAAGGTTCTCACGACAGACGGAGAGTCTGAGGTTTCTATTTTGGAGGTATCTTTCTATCACAGGTCTTTTACGTACCAGATCCTTACCCGAGTTCCTTAGATTATATTGCTCAGGATGGTGAGGTCTGAAATATATAGAGGAACAGGCTAAACATAAAATTGTGCTACGAAGATTGTAACTTATGTTTTCTCGGTTGCGTATATGTGAGTCCTGACCCGAGTTAGCTAACACAAGCGAACTCACCCAGGATAAGGTATTGCTCAGGAATAAGCGATCCAATCCTCGGCCCACCGGGGGTTCGGTTGTTACTTATGAGCCGTGGTTTTTTTGGGTATGCACTGAATTCGAATCGTTGATGATAGCTTACTATTTTCTAAGATTTATTGGTCTCTTCGGGATCTACTACACACTGCAATTCCTTTCGCTCTCCGATACCATTGTCCTTACTTTCCTTGCGCCGTTATGCACAGCAATTGGAGGTTCAATCCTTCTCAAGGAGAGATTCAGAAATGGAGAAGCATTGGCAGGGAGTTGCGTGCACCTATCATCTATTTTGGTTTTAAGATGCTCACGTCGTTCCAGTGGTTTGTCTACTCGGCGTTGTTCTGATAGCTCGACCACCGTTCATCTTTGGTTCCGATGATCATCCAAATGAGAAAGACTTAGGGGCAGTGATTGAAAATGGTGTGACCGCAGAACAGCGGATGGCTGCTGTTTGGTGTGTGTTCCCGTTATTATCTATCAAGTTTTGGGCTCACCCTGGCTATAGCGTTTCTCTAATTGGTGTCATCGGGGCTGCCGGTGCATGTAAATCTAAATCCGTATCCTTCAAGTGGTCCTATGAATTGACTGCGTTGCTCAGTCATTTCAATCCGCGCAATAGGAAAGCGTGCCCATCCCCTCCATAACATGGTCTATTTTTCTTTTTGGAGCATCGTTGTGTCTTCCGTTGCGTGAGTTCATTGTCGAAGTTATATTCCCTTCTATTTCTGACATGACTAGCTTAATCGCAACACGTACTCCCATCATCATCCCAAGACAGAAGCTATTTCTCGCCATGCTTTCCCTGATCGGCGTCTTTGGATTTATCGCCCAAACGCTCATGACCATGGGCTACCAAATTGAAGCGGCAGGCAGAGCCTCCATGGGTGTATACACCCAAATGATTTTTGGAGTGATTTTAGAACGACTTGTGTTTGGGACTGTACCAGGTCCTTTGTCGATTCTCGGGACATGTCTAATTCTGGGTTCAGGGTTGTATGTTACGATGACGAAGGCGACGGAGGGAAACGGCGCTAGTACCGACGGCAAGATCGCATTACCGGAAGGGGAGGATGTCGAGAATGGCCCGACTTTATTTGAACCATACGAGGATGGGGATATGGATACCAACGAATGAATGTCGAAGCGAATAAACTTGGGAGTCTGAAAATTTATAACTTACCCCAATTAGAAGTGATGAAAAGAAACAGATGAAAACGTCCATGACGAGGTCCCGTACATCCACTCTCCTGGTGTTCAGCAGACACACTTCATCAAAAAGATGTTATGTGGTTCTTGAATCACATTCCAAGCTACAATAGCTGATGATCTCGAGCTGCTGCTCTCGATAACATTATCCTGACCGAGCAAGTAGCCGCAAAGGTGACACCAGCAGGAAGTTCTCTGCAGTTCGAGACGCCGAATCCCAATCAGCATAAAAACATATACTGAGTCTGAGCGGCTTTCCACGTCCTTCGCCAGCAGCAAGAATTTCCGCTTGTCAACTGGTCCATAGTAGCCTACCTACCCGCCCGCGAACCTTATTCTCTCGACACGGCAATTGGGTTTCATACGGCACATTGGAACCGTAATCCCGCGTCTAGAAGAAAGTGGACTTACTGGGGCAATAGAGTGTGTCAGTGATATACTGTTTAGAGGTTGAATCAACGTACGTAATTTTTATTTGTTACGTTACCGATGCCCAAACATATATCATAGAGGTCACCTCTTGAATAGTTGCTTGCCAGAGCTTGGGATGTGCTGGATGCTGTTCAGGCCAGTACAACCATAGACAAATATGCCGCAAGTGCTGTGGGGAACACCAGCGTCGAGGACATTAATAGATCCGCAGCCAGCGGATAGCGAGATGGGCGTCGCTGATCAAGGTACGCGTCATGATAACAACGCAAGGTGACATCGTGAATGACGTTAAAGGCCACTTTAGGGATTTGAATGCACGTAAGTGAGTAGGAACTCACTCGGGCCACCAAGTTCGCCTCCGGGCTTGGTGAGAAACTGACAAAATCATTGGAGTGGCATATGGGCTTGAGTGCCGATTCGACTAAGTAGCTTTTAATGGTTGCACGTATCATTTACGTACTGAAGTGGTTGACAGTGACTCGATGGTGCGAAAATGAACATCGAAAATGATCATGACAGGAATCGGGACCCGAGGTGACGCGGTTAACTCCTTCTAATGAGAGGCGGCGATGCTAGTCTGACACCGTATCCGAAGAAGTGTTTAATACTCGTTTGCTTTCTGCGGCACAATAACATACCCGTCTCAAGTTTCTATCTAGGCTGATCGACTCCACAGTCGGCTCCACGGATCTGGCACCAGTGTGAGAAGCATGCTAAACCGAATAAGATCCTAGTATCTTATCTTATCTTCTCGCCTTGGCGCTTAGTGCAGCATCAACGTACTTACCACTGGCATTATCCACACGCCATCCTCAATTTATCCGCATTGCCCCCCTGGATTGGATCAATGAACTTGAGTGTGACTATCTTGCGAGTAGCCGTGACGGTTAGTGCCATCAGTGGTGTCACCGCTGGCAGCTTGCATAATTGCTCACAAGCTCGTCTAGGAACAAAGCTATGTATCATGCCCTAAATTCAGCCGCCCCGGACCACCTTTTTTCGGTTCAAGTTATTTCTAGCTATCCCCCGCTCGCCTATAATTAAGGAACTGTTGAACTGAATAGCAAGGCCTCAATCAGTTCCCTCGTTGTTTCGCTCATAAAACCCCAGCGAATGCCAGCTATCCAGTTGAACGACTTCAAAACATAAATGTTGCGAGCTCTAATCAAGAATAATGCTGGCCTCTTCCTGATCGTCGCATCTGAAGTGTTCTATGCGCTCATGAATGTATCGGTCAAGGTTCTTACGACACACTGGCAAGAAGAATTGCAAGTTCCCGTTTTGGAGGAATTTTTATAACAAATCAAATCCCGTACAGTTTCTTACTTACGTTTCCAGATTATATTGCTCAGGATGGTGAGTTCTGATAATTACCCGATATCCTAGGAATGAGCTAAACATAAAATCGTCTGAAGATCGTAACATACGTTTTCTCTGTTGTGTACATGTAAGTCTTAATTCGACGCCTAATACCATCGAACTTATCCAGGGAAAGGTTATGCGCGAAAATAAACCAGCCAATCCTGGGCCCACCTGGCGTTCGATGGCTGCTCATGAGTCGTGGTTTCTTTGGGTAGACGCTGAATTCAAATCATTGATGACCGATGATGGCCACTCACTCTACCTCAAGATTCGTTGGTGTCTTTGGGATTTATCACGCATTGCAATACCTTTCGCTCTCCGATTCCATCGTCCTTACTCTCCTCACGCCCTTATGCACGGCCGTCGGTGGCTTACTTTTTCTCGAGGAGAAATTCAGCAGGCGAGAAGCATTGGCAGGGAGTTGCGTATATTTACATTTTTGACTTTAAATAAGATGCTGACCTTTTTTTATTCTAGTCGTCAGTCTAATTGGTAATTTTGATCGCTCGGCCTTTTGGACTCGACGGGCACACTAACAGAAACGATAATGACGAGACCATAGGACAGCGGACGGTGGCTGTTTGGTGCGCTCTTGACTCATTCTTTATACTTTTCTAGGCTTAAACTTGATGTAGCACGGCTTTACTTAGCGTCCTTGGAACTTCCGTCGCATGTAAATCAAATTTCTTATCTATAAAATGGCGCTATAATTGACAGCATTATCTAGACGTTTCAATACGAGCGATAGGAAAGCGTGCTCATTCCCTCCATAGCATGACCTATTTCTCCTTTTGGAGTGTCGTTATGTCTTCTGTTGTGTAAGTTTCTCTCACGTCAAATTCCCCAGTATATCTGACATGGCCCCCAGCTTGATCGCAACACGTACACCCATAGTGATCCCCAGACAAGAGTCATTTGTCTACATGCTCTTCCTGATTGGCATCTTTGGATTTATCGTCCAAACGCTCATGACCATTGGTTACCAAATTGAAGCGGCGGGTAGAGCTTCGATGGGTATATACTCCCAAGTGGTTTTCGGAGTAATTTTGGAACGCCTTGTGTTTGGGACTGTACCAGGCCTTTTGTCGATTTTGGGGACGTGTTTGATTTTGAGTTCGGGTTTGTATGTAAATATAACGATGAATAGACCGGATTGCACCAGCAAATTAAGGCAATCGTCACGTTGTCAAGCAAGGCAGTAATTGGGCGAACCGAGTTTAACTCAATGATAGGTAGACGCGATTATCAAAATAATGTCCCACCAGGATTGATACGGCATGGCTTTAGCGATGCAACATGGGCTCTGATCCGTCGGATTGAATGCCTACGACTAGTCAGCATTGAATTAGTGACAAACATTTCCCCGCTTGTAATTCCCAATCTTGCAGTCTGCTTCAGAGCTATTCTAAGAAATGATGGCAAGAGCCACTGCCAGAGTAAACCTCACGACTCTACGGGCGGGTGCAGAAAAGCAGGGATGTGATGAGCATGTACCGGTTAGCCGGAGGGAACTGTACGTGCGTTATAGAGAGGAAAGAACTGTTTATCACCGTGGGATTGAGGGAGTAAACAGATATAGTACTCTGAATGAAAATTATCCGACTGCCTCAAAAGAGAGGGAGTAGGGCATTTCCGGAAGGCAACAGAGAGCTAGTAACATCTATAGCACGACGAGGGTGCTATGGAGCGCTTAACGTGGTGGCTATGTGACCGTGACGGACGTCACACGGTAATGACCTGCCGGGCCTGCCCATATGATTTCATCGGAACCTGAACACGCCAGCCTTGAATCCAGTGAAGAAGACGCGCTAGGTGTGCATTTCGCTTCGATGCGCTCTGAATTTAAATTTCACTCCATAAGGGTCGAGCGAGAGTGAAGTATCTGAAAGTGAGGAGAGCGAGTTCGACCAAGCGGATGCAAGCGCCGAGAGGGAAATCGAGGGAGACTTCAAGTGTGTCTCATCATATCTATTTTCACCTTCCATTGGACTCTAACCGATCTGAAGTCGACTTGTGCAGAGTATCAGATTCAGAGACGCGTCAACTGCGGGTGTCTTGGCGAAAGATTGGGATATCAGTATTGAAGAGCGAGAGGCCGAGTTTCGGGATGACCTTCGCGAAGCTTCTGGTATTGGACGCAGGAGGAAGAAGGTGCGTTACAATTCTCTTTCAATTTACTATCTGCTAACAGCAGCAGCGAGGGCGGGCCGCAGGGCCAACACTGTCTCTCCAAGTCCGCTCATTGATCGGTGAAGGAAACCAAGCTTACGTCGACAACGACCTCCCCGAAGCCATCCGCATCATGCAAGAAGTCATTCGGATAGAGCCACGGGCAGTAGCGGCCTGGTCTGTCCTTGCGCAGTGCTACTCTGACACAAACCAACAAGAAAAGGCTCTCCAGTTGAGAATCATGGGGGCTCATCTGACACATGACGCGGAGGAGTGGGATCGTTTGGCCAGGCAGTCACGGTGAATTAATTGCTGTTACATTTCGCCCTAATAAATCATATAGAGACGTGGGGCTCAAACAACAGGCTTTATATTGCTATCGCAAAGTGTACAGTCTGGACCCAACAAACGTAGATGCACTCTGGGATAGAGCTTCTCTAGCCATGGAGATGGGAGAACTCAAAACAGTTACGTTTTCTCGCGTGCTTACTTTATCGTGAACTCATCGTTTGTTCAGGCACGCAATGCATACATCGGTATCCTCAAACAAATACCTCATGACATGGCCGTCCTGACCTCCCTCCGACCAATCCTTATCGAGCTATCTGACCTTCCAACCTGCACTATCTTCTTCCAACAAGCGTTCGATCACTACCAGACGATGTATCCCTCGGGCCGCCTCATAGACATGTCGTCGACACCTGCTAGCGATATTCCTGGAGGTGGATTTACGCTTCTCGAGATCCTCGTACTTGCGGACCTGTACAATACGCAAGGGGAGTACGAAAAGGCAATAGTATCCATCAGAAAAGGTTGTCGATGGTTACAGGGACGCGCAGATCAACGGTATTGGGACCTGTGCGGGGATGATAGAGAATATGACGGAGAAGAGATTCCGCTAGGGACGAGAAGCGTAATGGGAGAGGGTGTCGCGGGTGTCGAACAGGGACATTACTTGTTGGATATTAATGCACGGCACAGATTGGCTGTGGGAAGGATCAAGATGGGGGACGTGGACGAGGGCAAGGTACTTGCTTCTGATATTCTTTTTTTTGCAGCGATATCCAACTCATTTCGTGTCCCGACGTCAGCTTCATGCTAATGTAGTCTTGTCGCAAGACGTACTGGACTACGCACCCCTGTTTTGTGAAATTGCGGATGCTTATTTTGATCGCAAAATGTATGCGGAGGCTAAACCGATATACGAGATGCTCGGCTCAGATGTTGCGGTGCGTATCGTTCATATCCAATTAACTGATCGGAATTGACTTTTCCTCTCCTGATGCTAAGACGAGTAGCATATACATTTTACTGCAAACAGCTGCGTGCCTGCGCATGCTGAACGAATTGAAGGAGGCAGCTGAAGTATACGAGCATGGTTCGTACATCTTTGATCAATCACGGACAGATGATTTTAGTTATAAACAGTGCGACTGGCTGATCCAACGAATAACGATGCCAAAATGAAATTGGCGGAGATATACGAGATCATGAATGAACCTCGTAAAGCTTTGGAGCTCGTTTACGAAGGTAAATGACCTCTCCCTCCCTATACCTGACTCGTCTCAATGCTCAACTTTTTATTCTTAGTAATCGACTCTCGTAAAAAACGGCCAAGAGAAGCTGCTTCTGCAGCGACAGCCGGACCTTCTACAGGAACAGCATCTACATCGCTATTTCACGAAGACCGCATGATGGTGAAGACAAAAACGACCAGTGGAGCCGCCGCTCGTCCGCAAAATCGACTTACGCACGCGCAGTTAAGGGAGCTAGAGGCCGAAAAAGAAAGGGAGGTATTAAGGGGATGGGCAAGGGTGCAGGACTTGTGGAGTGAAACGTTGACGAGTATGCATAGAGAAGAGCCCACGCAAGAGGAGAGGGAGTGGTTGCTCGAGGCGGAGAAATTGGTGGAGACGTTTAGAGAGACGAGGAATTTGTTTTTGACAAGTAGAGTGAGTCGATTCGTTGCCTCGATTGGACGTATCAGCCATAATACGGCACATCGCAGAACTTGCCATTCAGGGGAATGTTTCCGAGGAGTAAAGCTGCCAGGCAACAGCAAGCGGAAGCGGAGAGAGAGGCGGCTGAGGAGCGGATGGCATCGAGGCTGCATCTCAATCTTGGTATGTGTTCAGCGGATCTAGAGTAACGGGATGGCTAATAGGGTCTACTTAGAGTACGATAGTATGTCGCGAAGGGCAGGAAAGAGTAAGGTTATCGGCGTTCAGGTGTTCCGTAGCGTCAACTTTGATGACTGGCTAAGGTTATTCATGCAGGTAAGGATAATGTCGTGTTTCATATCAGTTGGCTGACATGAACGTAGTACGCATTTCTTCTGACAAAGCGCGGACAACACGAGGTCGCAGATGAGGTCCTTCGACATATTCTTGTTTCCAATGCCTATCAATCAAGGGAGAGGCAGGACTCAATTCGGCTGGCGTTGATAAGTAAATCGTATTATTTATCGAATTTTATGGACCTCACGATGGTTTTTAGCGTGCGCTATTCATGCTGAGCGGCACACAGCAATCGTGGAGCATGCTCGAAAGCTTATCACAACACATCAGTTCAACAATGAACCATTTCGCATATTGCTCGCCTCTCTTTCTAGCGGCCTGCGCGCTACAGACGCATTCATCACATCCACACTTCAGAAGCATTTGTTCAGGGAGATCAAAATGGCCGATGCCGCCGTGAAGGATCCTGGATCATTAAAGTGGAATCCTATCAATAAGAGATACGCGTCAGCATTACAAGGCAAAGCGTCCGGTATGGGAGCGGGAGAAGAAGAAGATGCTGGAGAGGATGACGTAGATGATGCGGCTGCATGTGCCGGCGGAGGAGAATCACAGGAGATTGTCGGTGCACCGAAGATACCAGCAAAGCACAATCCGATCATCGTCACGATTTATGGGCAAATATGCATCGCTGCACGGAGCTACCAGAGTGCGATATGTATGTTTTCAAGTGCTTTTTCCACTTCACAAGCTGACGCTGTGATGTCAGTTTATCTTCTCCATGCTTACGATTATTGCCCCGATGATCCTATGATATGTCTCTGCTTAGCTGTGGCGTCCATTGGGCGTGCGATGCAGAGACAATCTGACAATCGCCATCATCTCGTGACGCAAGGGATGGCGTTCCTGTCTAAATACCGAGAATTGAGGAATGAGGAAGAAAACGCGATTGGAGAAGTAGAGTTCAACTTTGGACGAACGTTTCATCAGTTGGGTAAGCAGCGAGAGTGTAACGTCTTAAGCTTTAAAGCCATTCATTGTCATAGGACTCTATTCTTACGCCGTAAAATACTATGAAAAAGTTCTCGAGCTAGCTGAGAAGGTAGAATCTATCGTGAGTATTGTTTGTTACTCAAACGGTTAGGAGATTGACCATTGCAGGAGCACACCTTAGCTCGCGAGGCAGCCCACAACCTCTCTTTGATATTCGTACAAACTGGGGCTGTTTCTTTGGCGGATCAGCTGTACCGTCGGTGGCTTTCCATATGATCATAGTAACTATTTCGATGATCTGCTAGTCATGCATTTTACGAGCAAGGAACTATTGCCTAATGATGATCACAATGACGGCACCTAGATCTGACCATTCGTGTCAGTCAAGCGGGACGTTATTCTTGGCGGAGAAGAAATGGTGTCAAGTGACATTGAACTCCAATAGTAGTGGGAAAAATTAAGGCGGGGTATTCATTTTAGGGCAGTCGAGATGCCGCTCAAAATATATCGATATCGTACACAGCGTAATTATATGTAGAAGATCCCTTATGGAGGTAAGAATACGCATTCACTTTGACAAAGCGTGGGCAAGTAGTACGACATTGCGGATGAGGTCCTTCTCGTTTCTAACGCTTATCAATCAAGAGAGGCAAGACTTGGCTGCCTCCTTGATATTTGTACAAGGGCTGTTTCTTCAGTGGCGGATCAGATCGATCAGATATACCATCCAAATTGGTGGCTTTCCATACAATCATAGTAGTAACTATTTCGATGATCTGCACATTACATATTCTGCAACTTTGACCTCCTATTGCCTACTTATGATTCGTCGTCTCCCAACGCTCAACTCTATAGATCTTCTCCTTCAGTTCAGTCGCGGGCCCAACCTCAGTCTCCTTGTACCCTTCCTGATGGCGCCAGTACGGAGCCGTTTCTTTGAGAGTTTCCGCGTGCATCTTGAAACCTCGAATACCAAAGCGCCACGGTTCTTCGCCTGGATGGTCTCGATTAGGATCCTTTCCCCAATAAATCTCGGCGCCAATGTGAGCTGCTTGTTTTAGGGTCGTATTCGCTGGATCCGAGTCGATTTCGAACCCCATCTCCTTGTATTTATCCCCTCCTTCTTTACGTTCCTGAACGATAATCCCGTTCTCAACTACCTTGTTGTCCTTGTTGCGGGTTGCGAAGCTGTCGATTATAGGGCCCACAACTTCTATGCACACTTTGCGCATAGTCCCAGTAATTTGCTGTTCCTTGTTGAGGTACGCAACAACCTGTTTCTTGATTTCAACGACCGCTTTGGCCGGGCTGTCGACCTTAACGTCTGTACCATCGACTTGAATGGTAATCTAAAAACGATAGCATTAAGTGACATCTTGTTACGAATACGAGTAGTAGAATGCGAAATACCTCTCCAGCGGCGGCGTACTGGACCTAATGTCGACGTTAGTCGCAACTTTTTAGTCAAGGAAATTGACTCTACCTCGTCAGACATTGACGTGGGCGGAATATCAGAGTCGTCGGACATTGTGCGGGCGATGTGAGGTATGCGAAGTGATTGTAGCGAGACGGGGTGGTAATGCAAGAGCCTGGAGCTCAAGGCTCACGCATCGCAAGGTATATATGCGAAAGAGCTTCTTGCGGATTTGTCGGAAATTCAAGCTGTCGGATAACTGTGGTACACACGCGGTGAAAAGCGGAAAAAGTTAGTACGACATTCCTACCCTCGAAAGGCTGAATACAGCGGCACGTTTGTCAATCAATGCCAGTCGATGTGAAAGTACGACGCCCAACTAAGGACGGTACCCATTTATAGGTGTCCAGACCACTCCAATGCCAACGGGCCGGGCGTGGATCAAGCCTATCTGTCAAACGATATGAAGGAAGGCGAAGAAGGAATGGTGTCAAGTGACATTGAACTCCTATAGCGCCACATTCAAATTTCCAATAGTCTGCCAGTTTCAAGTTGGTGCCAAGACCAATCGAATGCAGGATTGATCTTGTGAATTGCACCGCAGCCTCAGGCTGATCAAGTGGTGGGAGGTAGCATGAGGTTAACAGGTAGGCCGTCGCATCCCGATTCCGAAGGTATCGTTGATTGATTGAAGTATTTGTGTTCTCGTTCAAGTTATATAAATATCGACTCGAACCTTGCTTGACATATTGTCCTTCGCAAGGTTCCATTACTTAACAACTGTGGTTGGAGTGAGACGGTATTTGACCGCTTGCGGCCGCGGCATCAGCTTCTCTTCCTCGAGGCACTGGCTGTGGGATTGGTGCATCGTTGTGCCTTTGAAGTTCGTTTCCCCCCTCCTAGTCTCAAGATTCTTCATACATAATACAAGCCATAATATGGTCGTAAAACATCGTTTATATTCTGTCCAAATCCCGAGGGATACTAGTGTCTGTTAGTAGTAGATGTAATCATGCGAGAAGTCATGATGAAAAGTGAAAAACAATGAAGGAATGTCATCGCCACGGTAGGCTGCAGAATTGCGAACATCAGCCAACCGCCACCGTCAAGTGTTGGCAAGAACATCACCTTTGCCTGCCAACTGGACCTTGAGCTCCGCGAGCTGAGGTTACAGCTCTTCGGTGTGCATTCTCTCTTCTGCAGCACGACACAACTCGCACTTCCTCCGCATGTTTTTTCTCCGCCTCCGCCTGCTCTTTAGCCTTCCAAGTATGCACGTTATGCGGGTTATTAATAAGATTATCAATCTGCCAAAATTCATTCAAGTTAGACCCGTCCTCGCCCCGGATCACAAAAAACGCACCTCCTGTCAAATCAAAGTTGTTCCATATTCGACAACCCCCTTGTTTCCCATCAACCGACTGAGGCTTCCCCAAATGGTGTTGCCTAAGCGCCTCCACGACTAGTTTAGGGAGCGGGGTTAGGCACAATACGTCCGATGAGCATCTACCATTTTGCCTCCTGTTTGTTCTTAGGGTCGTTGAGGGTGACTTCGTCCTCGTCCACGGCGTTCATTTGATTTTTTTTGCTTTACCCCTCGTTGATGGTCGTCGTCGCGTCCTCCTGTTTAGAGTCAGAGTCAGAATCGGCGTTGCTACAAGGAGCGGGTTCACTGCGTGAGCGGCTTTATGATGGCCTTTCCGAAGACTTTGGCGGAAGAGCCCTGCGGACGGCGCTCGATACAGGGGAGAAAGGTCCCTCCAGCTCCGCCGTTGAGTCAAGCACTCGTGCCTGTCTGAGGTTATTTTGTCCTGGTAGAGAGGTTGGAGTTTGTCAGCCCGGCGTAGAGCAAGCAGAGGTAGTCGCGGTAACTGGACGTCAATGCGGTGAACGCTTGTTGAGCTGGGGTTCGAGCCCTTTGGATTGGAAATGGTTGGGTTGTTGCAGGATTCGAAAAAAGACGGGCGATGGAACTTAAGGTATAACGGGGGAATATGCCGGGATTTTTCTACGTACCACCTGCAACATGACCAGACAATCTTCTGCGGTCGCCCGGTATAATGGGCATGATGATTGCCACAAGGTGGGATGGGCGCAGTTGATTCATGCGCTTTAACGGATTCGTGGTTTCAAAAGCAGTTTACATGAATATTTTGATCAGGCGGGAGTCCAACGTGACAAATCTCACAGAGTCACACGATCCGTCGGATTCCTTTTGAGTCCGATAAGTTATTTGTCGGGCTATGGCCAATTGTGAAGGAGTGAGCTCGAGATAAAGGTTATATATCTCTCGCAAGTTGTATTGTGTTGTTTTAGTCCTTTCCAAAGTTTTATGTTTTATTATAATACTTTAGTTTGGGGGGTGAGCCGGCGTGTGCGCTCACGTGGCATTTCCGTTTGGGGAAGGCCCAGATCGGGAAGTCGCGCCAAATTGGGAGGTCCCAAAGTGGTAGTGGCGCGATTGGGAAATGCCCGAAGCGGTATGGCCCGAAAAGGCTCAGAAGTCAGGGCGAACCCGTGCTAATGAGGGGATAAGTGCTGCGGCACGGGCTTGCTGCCCAGACCTATAGAGGGAGAGGTGGGTGGGTGAAAAATGTTATTGCGAGTGTACGAGCTGCAGAGAGGAGAATGAAAGAGAAAGAAAGATGGGGAAGACGTGTTGGGGCGCGCGCCGCGTCTTTCGGTTCGGGAACTTCCGTCAATTGTTCGGCGCCCTCCGAACTTATCCTTAGATAATGCTGCGCATTATCGCGGATCACCGTCCGGACTCCGGCTCGTTCCTTAACCTGATGGTGCTTCTCGACGTGGGAAATTTTCGTACATGGACATGGTGGTACATACGGTAGAAGTTGGTAGAAGGGGATACACGAGGGCAGCGCGGCTGGGTCAGCGGCCGTCACCCGAAGATTTCTCACCGGGGATGATTCGTCGTCTCCCAACGCTCAACTCTATAAATTTTCTCCTTCATTTCCTTCTCCGGTCCGACCTCAGTCTCCGTGTATTTATCCTGATGGCGCCAGTACGGAGCCGTTTGTTTGAGACATTCGGCGTGCATCTTGAAACCTCGAGTACCAAAGCGCCACGGTTCTTCGCCCGGATGGTCTCGATTAGGATCCTTTCCCCAATAAATCTCGGCGCCAAAGTGAGCCTTTTGGTCTCGGGCCTTGTTCAGTGGATCCGAGTCGATTTCGAACCCCATCTCCTTGTATTTATCCCCTGGTTTACGTTCCTGAACGATAATCCCGTTCTCAACTACCTTGTTGTCCCTGTTCCGGTTTGCAAAGCTGTCGATTAAAGGGCCCACAGTTTCTATGCACACTTTGCGCATAGTCCCAGTGATATACTGTTCCTTGTTGAGGTACGCAATAACCGCTTTCTTGATTTCAACGACCGCTTTGGCCGGGTTGTCGACCTGAACGTTTTTTTCCTCGGCTTTCGCGATAATCTAACGATAGCATTAACGACATCTTGTTACGAATATGAATAGTGAAATACCTCTCCAGCGTCGGTCAACTGGACCTAATGTTGACGTTAGTCGCAACTTTTTGATCATGGAAATCGACTCTACCTCGTCAGCCATTGAAGTAGGCGGAATATCAGAGTCGTCAGACATTGTTCGAGACTTCGAGTGATGTGAGATGTGCGAAGTGGTTGTTGCGAGATGGGGTGGTAATGCAAAGTAACTGGAGCTCAAGGGTACGCATCGCAAGATTTATATGCGAAAGAGCCTCTTGTAGATTTGTCAGAACATTCAAACTGTCAGATAATTGTAGTACACACGCGGTGAAAAGCGGTGAAAATTAGTACGACCCTCGAAAGGCTGAACACAGCAGCACGTTTGTCAGTCGATGAGAATGTACGACGCCGAACTAAGGACGGTGCCCATTTAGACCAACGGGCCGGGTGTGGATCAAGTCTTTCTGTCAAACGATGTGAAGGGAGGCGGGGAAGCAATGGTGTCAAGTGACATTTAACTTCTCCGATAGGGTGCCAACATTCCAGCGGTCTGCTCATTCGTATGAAAAACTTGAGGTTCAACTTGAAGTTGATTCTGCCAAGACCAATTGAATGCGGAATTTATCTTGTGCGGAGGTAACATGAGACTAGCAAATGGCTTGTTGACAACGTTTCTCCTGTAGTATGGTTAGCGTAACCTCGTTGCCCGTCTCGCCCGTTGATTGATTGTATGTGTTTGTATCCACATTCAGGTTAATGGTTGTCGAAGTGGTCGAGCTGACCACTCCCGTGGCAAACGGGCCGAGCGTGCATCAAGTCGACCTGTCAAACAATTGAATGAATGCGAAAAAGAACTGCGTCAAGTGACATCCCAAAACATTCCACCACCGGTGTGTTCAGAGGCATTGTGATTGCCTGCATCAAGTCCGCCTGTTGTTATGCTCATGTGGTCGGAGATAACAAGTGCCATGCCGGCATATTCCGATCAGACCCGTTGCGCACGTCAAGCCATGTCCGAGTTCGATTGTGTGTGTTTGTTCGCATCATCCATATCTGGTACGCTCACCCCTGCTCTCGCCCAGGTACGATGTTATGCAAAGGCTCCAGCATTTTCGTCGCGCTGACGCGTTATATACGCATATAACTTCAAGTCTAGGGAAGGATTTGACCGGAATCCTGTGAAACGCGGTCATTCAAACGACTCCCAAGAAACGCAAGATTCGCCATTTGGTTCCAGCCTTGCGACGCCTCTCGATCCGGATGACGTTAGTCTGAGGAACACCTCGACTTCCGCAGGCTCGGCGTTGCGGTTTCTCGCTGGGGCTGGGGACGCCCCTCTCCTCGACTATTTTAAATTCAAGAGAAATGGTTCGCCTATCTTATCGATGGCCCGCAATTTGAGCTCTGAGGGCAAGTTAACTGCTGAAGACATTGCCTCGGATTACACGAATGCAGGAACATCGCGTGTATGCAGCGCGATCGGTACACCCGCCGAGGACACCCTCGTCCGCAAGAAGGTAGGCACCTATGAATTACACGATTCCGTCCTAAATACCGGAGATGATAGAGCATATACAACTTGCCTAACCCGCCTATCGGTGTACAAGCCCGGCATTTTAGGCGCTCAGCTTCAGAGAGTTCTTCTGTGTTCGACCCGATGGACGACACGCGGGACGCTTGTATCTCGGAAGATAATGGGACGCATATACTACTGGTTGATTCCTCAGAGACAGAAGACTGCACTCCTGGCGACGACTTCGCTTTCGCCGATGAAGATCTACTATTTTGCCACAAAACAAACAACAAAACAAATTCTGATTAAGAGGTTGCAGCGAGAGGAAGTAAGGACTTCCATAATCTATCAGCATCTTGTACATTCTATAGAACCATTTATATCATTACATTGATTCAATATCCGATCACACTCTCTGCAGGGGATGGCAGGTCATTACGAGGCATGACTCATGAAAGATGAAAAATATGCTTCAATCTCGTGAACGCCATCAAGAGGCGCAACCATCCGATATAACCGTCTGGCCGAACAATGACCACTGTACCGTTGGAATTGATCCCAAACTTGGCGTACGCACCACCGCCGTGCCTTCCGACGATATCCTTGTCATCTACAAACACCCTGAACACGACAACGCTTAGTCAAATATGCATGATCTGATACTCAAAACAACCTACTTTGACCAATGCGGCCGCAAAAGCTCCGGCAGATTACCAACTCTGACCGTCTTGAGCGTTGCGGTGCTCACAGTCAAGACGTCAAAGGCGGAAGAGAGATCTTGATCGCGCGGGACGTAATGCCTCAAGATTCCATCTTCACCGAATAGCTCGCTCGCGAGGACGTTTAGTCTGCTCAGTTGATCTGCAGATAAAGTGTCACCGGCGAATACGAGCACTTTGAATCGCGTGTCTGAGGGTAAAAGGTCCTGCAGTTCATATGGTCTCCCGTCTGCAGCGCGGACCAGTATTTGTGGAGGTACGCGTTCGCCAATGATTAAATCTTGCGCATATGATTGATGCTTTGAATTGACGATCGCCGAGTCGGCGTAATGTACACCGATTCCGCTCGTGAACCCTCCAAAAGTTTGGAATGTGCTGTGTGCAAGTAGTAATAAGTGAGATGTTCGAATCGCAATGTCGAATTTGTGCTCACGTCCGAAAGACTTCATGAGAAACGCCCTCTTTTGTTTTCGTCTGAGGTTTTGAGGAAAATAAATGGGAAAATTTTCTGTCGAATGCTATCAGATCTTGAGCGTATTTCCGACGTTCATATTCGTACTAGTGTGTCAAGTAATTTAGTGGTTGTTTTCTTATTGGAAGTGAAAGCGCAACTTACAGTTTTCAACAAAGACAGGTCCGCCCATCCTCGAATAACGTACGCAAGCTTCCAGGCTGATGGGAGGTCATAAATTCACGCTTCCCCACGATGGTCAAGAGATCTTACCAAGATTATGGGTATCGTTCATGCTGGCATTCATTCCCTGACCTATGCTCCGTCATTTACTTGATCACAAGTGATATGATAGGACTTATACCTACCTGCTTTCGGAGAGTGAGTATGACATGCATCCCCTGCAATGAAAACACGTTCATTCATGGAATACTGGGATGCTACACGTTGGCCGACTACGATCCCGAGTCAAATTTCTCCACCTTAGTTCAATAGAGAGCCGTACCTTGGTATAACGTCCACCACTCGTACTTCTTTGGCTTTTTTATGGTGTAAGGTTTCAGACTCGCTTGCCACCTGCTATCGCGTCAACAACTGGCTCCTCAACGTCTTACACAATAACGCTCACCTCCAATATATTGTCAGGACCAAGTTTATTTTTCCACTCTTCCCGTCGTATCGTTGATGGCATCTTTTGAACCAAGCTGCACATACAACCGTAGAATATCGTCTTCCCGCGGAAAACAAAGAGCCGTTGTTGGAATGGACGCAGCCTTGGTGCGAGCGTGAGGAAGTCTGTTTCGACCTTCATGTCGACTACTCCCCAGACAAAGTCTGCCTGCTCTCCTTCCATTTGAATGTCCAGACTTGCGAACCCATGAATGCGCGCCTTGATAAAAAATGAGTGCAAACACAAGGCGGAATGTTGTCACTTGCCATCTGTCCCGAGGACGAACTTTGCGTTCACCGCTTCCGTGCTAGGTTGGTCTGCAGGCGCGTTCAGATGTTTAAGCGTCACCTAAGGCGAAGTGTTGACATGTCTAAATACGTGGGTGATCTGGGATGGCTTACTTGCACAGGGTATGATGCCGGGTCTTGCAGAAGTTTTGGATCCTTTGATATATGTATGGATGTCGGCACAATAGCCCTATCAACTTCGACTCCATTGGTTCTCATTGAATCCAAAAACATAGCTTCTATGCGCCTTGATGTAACGTGATCTGAGGAATTGTAAGATCGTAACCGAAGCTTTGTGGAAATACAACCTCGAATGGATAGCGTGCTGTCGGCGCCAAGATATCTGGCACCATGTCAACCATCTGGAGAAACAGGAATTAGCAACTTTCAGTAAGCATTTTAGAGCATACACCGACTGAATGCCTCCATCTGGACCGGGTTGATAGAATGTCTAGATGTCACTGTCGGAACTCTGGTTGCGATAACGGAACTTAGGAGCGTACCATGCAATGCATCTGATTGCCTTCTTTTAGTATTCTTTCTCCCAACCATAGCTCTTGTTGGTGTATTCAGGTCGAAATTATCGTTAAAGTTTAACGTACCTGCATAACTTCGATGTGCGAGGCTGGATACCGTCCGCTTGTCCGCCATGATCTAGTTGCCCTATCATCAAGTTGTCAAGAACGCGCCCACCAATAAATATATTACGCGGTGAACGTACCTTTGATCGATGATCCGGACCTTGACACCAGCCCTGACGAGCGCGTTGCATGCCATCAGCCGGCACCCTGCACCGATGATCAGCACGTCCACTTGGAGCTCTTGGTTAGGCTAGCTGGCAGCATTGAAGGGATTGCGGGAAAGTTGGTCGGCTCCTTCGCTCGTTATGTAGCCTGAGAGCACCTCCGGACCTTTTCGGATACGCATACCAAGGCATTGGCGCAAGAGGTTCCATGGCGTGTTGACACGTGCTGTCATCTACATGGGAGAGAGATACCACCATCATTGCGTAACGAGCTCAGTAAGAAATGTATTGCGGCTATAAATAGGTCGTCATGTCATTCTGTGTAAATGTCCGTGTCAAAGGAGATCAAGGCTCAAGAGATAAACGAACCTATTTTTGGACAAGGCGAGGAGTGAAGACGAGTGTAAGGAGCAAAGAGACGAGGTCTCGAAGGTGGTTTATGGTTTAAAAATTTTTCATGGCGAGCGATCCCGTCTTACACACACGTTTCCGGACTCTACCCAATATGTCGAACTTTCACTGGTGGTTTGTCATGGTTTACCAAAATCAACAATTTTAATTAGACCTTGCAAAAAAAGTACGGTTCACGAGAGATCCCAATAGTGGATGACTTTACCCACTATCACGTCGCGTAGTATTCCGTGATCGGACCTAATGTTCGTTGTAATGGGTTTGTAATCGCATAGTAGGGTATAGGACGGGCAAGGACCCGTGACTGGGTAAAGTTGAACCTGCAAGCTATCGAAGAGCCCGTAATAACAAGATTCGCCTCAAGATTAGTAATGGCATCCTGCCGTCTTCTTCTCCTGTCATACTTTCGATAGCTCGTTGTGAAGCACGTTTTGCCCGCCACTCGGCGCTTCCTTTCTACTCCTGTCAATTCGCGCTTTTGTCGGGGAGATCATCATGGTGATAAGGACTGCGTCACAAATAAGAGCAAATGATGGACGACGAGGCGATCGCTTTAGTTGAATCTTTGGGTCCTGAGGATGGCGAGGACCACGACGAGGACGAGGACGTTGGCTATGATGCACTATGAACGACATTTGGCTTGCGGCCAGGTATTGGTTTCATTCAAAAAGCGACCCACATACGTAGTTATTATTAACAGTAACTTGAAGTACAAGCGTCGAGATACATGTATATACGACTCGGAATTACTATAATTGTAATTGGGCGCTACTACCTCCCGATGCCATGGTGTCAGCTGCCAGCCTGCTACAAGCCTTGCCAGGCGGATGTGAGGCTGGGAACACCCTTGCCAGGCGGGGCAGAGCCTGGAACTGGCCTGGCCAGGGGCACAGCCATTGATCCATGTTCGAGCCGTTTTGTAGATGGACTAAGCTAACATGCAAGGTTACGCGTTACGAAAGGAAACTGCTTCGATCGCATTACTTATGCTCATTTGGTCGGAGATAGCAAGTGCCATGGCGGCATATTCCGATCAGACTCATTGCGTACGTCTGTGTGTGTTTGTTCGCATCATCCATGTCTGGTACGCTCACCCCTGCTCTCGCCCAGGTACGATGTTATGCAAAGGCTCCAGCATTTTCGTCGCGCTGACGCGTTATATACGCATATAACTTCAAGTCTAGGGAAGGATTTGACCGGAATCCTGTGAAACGCGGTCATTCAAACGACTCCCAAGAAACGCAAGATTCGCCATTTGGTTCCAGCCTTGCGACGCCTCTCGATCCGGATGACGTTAGTCTGAGGAACACCTCGACTTCCGCAGGCTCGGCGTTGCGATTTCTCGCTGGGGCTGGGGACGCCCCTCTCCTCGACTATTTTAATTCAAGAGAAATGGTTCGCCTATCTTGTCGATGGCCCGCGAGTTGAGCTCTGAGGGCAAGTTAACGGCTGAAGACATTGCCTCGGATTACACGAATGCAGGAACATCGCGTGTATGCAGCGCGATCGGTACGCCCGCCGAGGACACGCTCGTCCGCAAGAAGGTAAGCACCTATGAATTACCCGATCCCGTCCTAAATACCGGAGACGATAGAGCATATACAACTTGCCTAACTCGCCTATCGGTGTACAAGCCCGGCATTTTAGGCGCTCAGCTTCAGAGAGTTCTTCTGTGTTCGACCCGATGGACGACACGGGACGCTTGTATCTCGGAAGATAATGGGACGCATATACTACTGGTTGATTCCTCAGCGACAGAAGACTGCACTCCTGGCGACGACTTCGCTTTCGCCGATGAAGATCTGCTATGGTTCCTTCGTCCCGAACATTTTTCTTCTCTGGATATAGCATCGATTACAAGAGTCATTTGCTTCGTTCCTTGGTGTATCTGTGTTGGCGGAACGATGCTTCTATGGCCCGATAAACTGGAGCAGGTCGCTTTCGAAGCCGGATATATGGATTCTACGCAAGGCATACGCAGGTTTGCGCACTGGGCGGACGTAGGCCATCAATTCGTTATGATATTTTTGGCGTTCCTTGCAACTGCTCTCTGGGCTTTACCCGTAACTGTCGGTGCTACTCTTTTCGTTGGTCTCGCCACCCGTTTCGGATATGTTTGGCGGGGATTCCCAGTGGACCACTCTATGCCCTTGGGAAATGATGACCGGCAGTCACTATACCTTTTGGCCACAGTAGGGCGAGACTTGATGGAGAAATCGGTCCTTGCCAAAACCGAAGCAGGGTTTGTTATTATCGCGTAGTGAGCGTAAACTCGGAGATTGGTGGGTCGAGATGTCGTTCAAACTAATCGTACACTGGCACAACCTAATTATATGTATAGTGTCCATTGAATAGTAGTTACTTTAATTATAGCACCCCAGCTCGCTATTCTACCTTCGTTAAAACCTCAGTTCTCGCAACTGTCATGTGTCAGCCAATGCTGAAGTTACAGATTGATTACTTGCTGGTCGTGATGATCAACGCTTCAAAAGGGACACATTTACATTACAAACTTGAAGGCAGAGCATCAATATACAAGTCAACAAAGGCTGCAGTACCATGTTGAAAAGAAAAACAGCTTTAAATGAAATGTATGGATGCCAGACAAAGGAATGATATACAGACAAACAAAATGGGCAGACTGGGAAGAAAGATAGGTAGTTGAACATGTCATAGTCTTTAATATCCCATTCTGACCTGTAGCATATTTGAGCATATTTCCCATGCAAACTGTGCATGCACACACCATCACTGGGTCACATGGGTAGTAATCTGTTCATAGAGAAATGTATACAAATCATCCTCATCAGAGGGTATAGACTTTGAAGTCATCTGAATCTTCAGGTTCTCTGCACAGTCTTGTGTCTTGAACTGGTCCAAGGCATCCAAGATTGAAGCCTGGATTGGCTTCTTGATAAAGAATGATAGCTTGGCAATGATATTGATTGCTTTTGGATATTAGCCCAGCAAGTAAATCCAACATAATTGAACACATTACCAACTAGGATTTGGCAAGCTGTGATCTGATCACAAGAGGGTTAATTGCATATTGTATATCAAAGATATGTAGGTCTTACATCCTTGAAAAAGCTTGTTTTTGCATCTCCAAATGAAGAGAAAAGCTCAGACTTTGAATGATGATGGCAATACTCTTCAATTGAAATTTAGATGTGAACATACTAGCTATGTAAGAGATGAATTAGCATGTTCATTAAAACCATTAATAATATCATTTCTCACCTAAAGGGTGAAAGAATAAATCTGTCACAAAGGGGTGTAAATAATATCTTACAATCTATGAATATACAGCAGTAAAATCAATGAAGAAAAAAAATATGAGTAGGCTAGTCTTTACTTACTTTCTGATGAGTTTACACATGTCACTAAGTTGTACACTTTGGGAAAAACTTGATCCACTTACCTCCTATTGACAATGGATGAGATATTCATGCCCAAGTGTGTGCATTGCCACTCACTGCTGTTAATCATGTGCTGAAGTTACCCATAAAACAAGATTGTGGCACTCACTGCCTAACACATGCAATGCAGTATAATGACACTGTCTAGGAGAAAAAATACAGTGGCACTCACTTCCTTTTCAGGTGATAATTGTAATAAGAAGTTGGCATGACCATTGTATTACTCACTTCCTGATGGTCATGGGATGAGATGATAAGATATAAGTCTCAAGAGAATTTTTCTAAAATCACTTACCACCTATTGGACATTGGATTGGAATCAATTAGACTGTCCAATAAAATATGATATTGCTTACTTCCTGTTGATGAGGATTCATTTGATAAGGTTTCCAAAATACAGAATCACTTACTTCCTACTCCATCAATGCAATGTAATACTATGATGAGACAGCTGAGGAAAGGAATATGGTGTCACTCACAAACTGTCATGATAGAATTGAATGTGATGACATTAATTGGCAGAATAAATGCATCATCACTCACAAACTGACAATTATACATACAGTGAGAATGTGCAGAGATCAATGCTGGTGTCACTCACTGCTGGTCATTAGTATGGGATAGGAGTTTGCCTGGTAAAAGATATATGTTTCTACCATCTATTGGTCATGGATGAGACTTGGACTACATAAGTGGAAATATGTGCAATATGACTTACACTCTTTTGGTCATGCAATAAAGTATGTAGAAAAGGAAAATGCATTGTTACTCACTTTCTGAGGTCAATCATGTCATGAGTGTTTAAGTTGAAAGAAAGAGGATATTCAGTGATACACACAAGCTTTTGTCCAAGGTGAGTGTGTTTAACAAAAAAAGAAAGGTATAGTGGTGCATACTTGCTGTTCATTGTATTGCAATGAGATGAACTGAGGAAAATGTAAAGTGTCACTTACCATAGTGGCTCCCTATTGATCTGTTGAAAGATCACCTGGTGGGGAAATGTCCAATTTGACTCACATGCTGTCATGTATGATGTAGAAAAAAACTGCCTTTCAGAAAAAATTGATAACACTTACTGCTATTGGTCATATTACATAATAATCAATAGAAATATGTTACAGCATTCCTTACATT
Source organism: Amanita rubescens (assembly GCA_015039365.1). Taxonomy (NCBI): domain Eukaryota; kingdom Fungi; phylum Basidiomycota; class Agaricomycetes; order Agaricales; family Amanitaceae; genus Amanita; species Amanita rubescens. The sequence goes on along the minus strand of WION01000203.1, from coordinate 15,711 downwards.
CTGTTGCATGGGACAAAATGACAAAACTATTTGAAGAAAGATTCCTTCTTACCACCATCTGTTGGAAATGCAGACATATGGGAAAACTTGCCAACCAGTGTCACTGCACCACTTACATACTGTTCACACACATTGCTTAACACAACACAAGGCTATCATTCACTATCACTCACTCTCTGTTTGATTTATGACATGACTCAGATAAACCTATCTGAGAGATATGGCTGATGCTCACTGTCTGTTGGTCATGGGATAAGACCATCTGCCATAAAGTTTATGCTACCACTCACTCTCTGTTGGTCAATGTATGAGATATGATATTATAAATGTGAGTTACTTACTGTCTGTTGTTAATAGAATGAGACTAAAAAAAAAATATAATGTATCACTGACTGTCTATGACCAAAGAAAATCAAAAACACGAGGTTGGGCATGATGTCACTACAAACTGTTTGCCATCAATGATATATTCTTTAGACTAGCTAGGAGATGTGCATAACATCACTCACTTTCTGTAGACCACAAAATTTGGCAGATGAGATTGCCTGACAGGAATAATGCAGCATTGCTTACATCCTGTTGGAATAAGATATGGAGACTGCCTGAGAGATCACAGCCCACTTACAGACTGTATGACAGTGTATGCCAAGATCTTTGAGGTTGCAGTAGAACAAATCTACAGTACCACTCACAAACTGTTGGCTCATAGTCTGAAAACTGCCTGACCACACAAATTGTATGCTTACAAGCTATTCATCATGTGGCATGGGAACAGTGTTTCATGGGAAAATAGCAGTGTGACTCACTGTCTATTAGTCACAACATTTTAATCAGTGAGGCTGCCATCTAGCAAACAGTTGGTGTTACTCACTTTCTATTGGTGATATACATGATGAGATGGCCTGGAAAAAATGTGCAGATTCACTTACAAACTATTGTGATCAGATGAGGTCAGGAGTGAGTGCTTGGCAGAGGACTCTATTGGTTAATACTCACTTCCTCCTGGTCATGAAATGAGATCAGGTGTTCTACAATAAAGGGTTACATAAAAACCCACTGTCTATTTGGCATAATGTTGAACACCCAAGAGAAATGTACAAAGTCACTCACTGGCTGTTGGTCATGAAATGGGATGCAGTCCAAGTGATTAAAACAAAGTATGCTCACCTGCTATTGACAATAGGATAAAATGAAATGAGATCCCTACACAAAACAGGGTAAACTTACTGTCTGTTAGTCACACAGTGACTCAAATGAGATGCCAGATGTTCCTAGCAGTGAAATGTACAGCACCACTCACTGCCTTTTAGTCATGTGGCATCAGATGCAAAGCCTCTGGTAGAGAATGTGGGTATACTCACTTTATTCAGTTGCAAATTAGGATATGCATGGTGCATCTTTGCAGAAAAAAAAGTGATACTTACAGTCTGTTGGAATTGAGATAGCATGATAATGTGTGGTGTGGAATATAACACACTCTCTATTTGTTGTACAATGCTTATGTAATCAAATGGCCTATCAGAATATAATTTTGCTCACTGGAGTTCTGGTGGGGCCATGGATGAAAAGCATGGCAGAAAAATGGGCCATGTCACTCACAAACTGGTGATGGTAAGATGAACACTTAGTATCATGGTCATGGCTACTTCTTACCCACTGTTATCAATGTCATTAGATAACTGTAGAAAATGTTGCAGTTTCACTCACATTCATTTCATTATCCTGTTTTCAAGATGTTGTTGCCTATCAGACCTTCCTACAGGTCAAGGGAAAAGTGTAACATACATCCTGATTATCAGTCAACCAAGCATTTGTTTTGGAAAATCATACTCACGTCCTATTTCAATTTTCCCAACAGTCCATGCATCTTTGCACAAATGGAGCTCACATTTCTGTCTACCTGATTTTTACTTAGCTTTGTAGATCCACATCACAATATTTTGCAAACCTACCCAATAATGGGGAAACTTGCTAAGAACCATGCTCATGACTGTACTCCATGAGAGTTCACTTTGAGCCAAGATATGTCTAAGGGTAGTTAATATCTGAAATTAACATTCTGAATCTGATCCTCACTGAAGTGCAGTATTTGAACAAAGATCAAGATTGTTCATTTGTGTTGAGACAAAGAGTTCTTGTAGGCTACTATCATCAATTGCTTCTGCTGTCACTGTAGCTAATTCAGGACAGTCCTTCTCTGGCAAATCCATATCTGCCAAAAATCATTACTTTTGCAACAAGGATTATTTGTTTTCCCTCCCTTCCAATTGTACATATGCTTTTGGAGGATGTTTAGTGTTCAAAACCTTGGGCAGATAAATTTGCTGGAAAGCAGCATTAGCATTTATCCTAGCTTCACCCCACTTATCTTTATCTTCTCCTGAATCACACAATTTTCCATATTCTGCAATGATTTGGCCATCAAATTTAGTGAATATAGTCACCAAGGGGACTATTTAGATGAAATTTATATGTATGTAGACTGCAGTTGGCCTTGGACAGGACTTACCCTTCCCAGTTCCCTTGCTGAAAAATTCAAGTTCTGCAGATAAGAGAGGGCGAGGGCTGTCCATGGGTATACAATACCTATGAAAATTCATTCATTCACAGCAATGCAAAGAACCAGAATAAAATACCAAATTGCATGTAGCTGATCTCTTAGCTCAATTGAAGCAGAACGCTTTTCAATGAATTTCCAAACAAGCTCCAGCTCCTCAGTACCACCAGATTCAAATCCTTGGGAATCATGGAAGACAAAGTTGCTGCCTTTATAAGTAATCTGGTGCTCAATCTCATGGAGACCCCTCTGAAGATTGTTGCAATCCATGAAAGCATCCATATTCCTTTATTTGACTCACTTCAGCAGATGGCATCAAATGTGTTTTAGAGGGTTCCAGTTTTTCACCTAAAAATCCTGAATGTCACAACAGTAGAAGCCTTTATTTTAGCTCAGCTTACCATTCTGGTCATATATCATGGAGATTGTCCCCCGTGCCACACTACAAACCTTCTCAAGAATGGTTGTTTTTCCAGCATTAGCCCTCCCTATGACAAGGATACGAAAATAAGGGCATCTGTATCGATCTTTAAGTGTCCTAAGCAAGAAGTCTGCATCGGTTAGCAAGTCAAATTCAGATCCAAACAACTGATGATAAAACTCACTGGACACCTTGCCGGAATTGTAGTTTAACTTTGAAATCTCTGCCAGCCTTGATTGACGACTCGGATGTGCATCGGTGATCTCCGAGTCTGCCATAACTATTGTTTGATCTAGCAAATACTAGTGAGATGCTCGCAATAAGCACAGGTAAAGAACGGAGAGCCTGAAAGTTAAAGAGCACGCAGAAGGAGCTGCGGCATGTGATTAGTAATCGTCACTAACAAATTTCCTCGTTCTCTCACCCTTTGATCTGGCATTTGGCGCTCCTGTGAGCTAACTACTGCGTCCGTATACGATCACATATATCCTCCTACGATCCTGCCAGCTCGATCGGACCCAATAAAGCAACCCAGTAAGAACGTAAGATGTTCACGACGGTCGGCGGCCCGGGAGCGGCGACTGATATCGCAATCATGGGCTCTAGACACTCTCTAACGGACTGATCCTGTCTTTCGGGTGATAGGTTATGCGCATCAAAGGATTATTTGGAACTCCACCAAATGGGCAACATGAAATCAGCGGAGCGCTTCTCGGTAAGCTTTTAACCACAAAGCAAACGACAAAACGAATTCCGATTAAGAGGTTGCAGCGAGAGGAGGTAAGGACATCCATAATCTATCAGCATCTTGTACATTCTATAGTACCATTTATATTACATTAATTCAATATCCGGTCACACTCTGCGCAGGGGATGGCAGGTTATTATGAGGCACGAGTCATGAAAGATGAAAAATATGCATCAATCTCGTGAACGCCATCAAAAGGCGCAACCATCCCGACATAACCGTCTGGCCGAACAATGACCACTGTACCGTTGGAATTGATCCCAAACTTGGCGTACGCACCACCGCCGTGTCTTCCTACGATATCCTTGTCATCTACAAACACCCTGAACACGACGACGCTTAGTAGTCAAATATGCATGATCTGATACTCAAAACAACCTACTTTGACCAATGCGGCCGCAAAAGCTCCGGCAGATCACCAACTCTGACCGTCTTGAGCGTTGCGGTGCTCACAGTCAAGACGTCAAAGGCGGAAGAAAGAGCTTGATCACGCGGGACGTAGCGCCTCAAGATTCCATCTTCACCGAATAGCTTGCTCGCGAGGACGTTTAGTCTGCTCAGTTGATCTGCAGATAAAGTGTCACCGGCGAATACGAGCACTTTGAATCGCGTGTCTGAGGGCAAAAGGTCCTGCAGTTCATATGGTCTCCCGTCTGCAGCGCGGACCAGTATTTGTGGAGGTACGCGTTCGCCAATGATTAAATCTTGCGCATATGATTGATGCTTTGAATTGACGATCGCCGAGTCGGCGTAATGTACACCGATTCCGCTCGTGAACCCTCCAAAAGTTTGGAATGTGCTGTGTGCAAGTAGTAATAAGTGAGATGTTCGAATCCCAATGTCGAATTTGTGCTCACGTCCGAAAGACTTCATGAGAAACGCCCTCTTTGTTGTTTTCTGTCTGAGGTTTTGAGGAAAATAAATGGGAAAATTTTCTGTCGAATGCTATCAGATCTTGAGCGTATTTCCGACGTTCATTTTCGTACTAGTGTTTCAAGTAATTTAGTGGTTGTTTTCTTATTGGAAGTAAAGCGCAACTTACAGTTTTCAACAAAGACATGTCCGCCCATCCTCGAATAACGTACGCAAGCTTCCAGGCTGATGGGAGGTCATAAATTCACGCTTCTCCACGACGTGATCAAGATATCTTACCAAGATTATGGGTATCGTTCATGCTGGCATTCATTCCCTGACCTATGCTTCGTCATTTACTTGGTCACAAGTGATATGATAGGACTTTACCTACCTGCTTTCGGAGAGTGAGTATGACATGCATCCCCCGCAATGAAAACACGTTCGTTCATGGAATACTGGGATGCTACACGTTGGCCGACTACGATCCCGAGTCAAATTTCTCCACCTTAGTTCAATAGAGAGCCGTACCTTGGTATAACGTCCACCACTCGTACTTCTTTGGCTTTTTGATGGTATAAGGTTTCAACGACTCGCTTGCCACCTACTATCGCGTCAACAACTGGCTCCTCAACGTCATTACACAATAACGCTCACCTCCAATATATTGTCAGGACCAAGTTTATTTTTATCCACTCTTCCCGTCGTATCGTTGATGGCATCTTTTGAACCAAGCTGCACATACAAGCGTAGAATATCGTCTTCCCGCGGAATGAAGATACAAGAACCGTTGTTGGAATGGACGGCAGCCTTGGTGCGAGCGTGAGGAAAGTCTGTTTCGACCTTCATGTCGACTACTCCCCAGACAAAGTCTGCCTGCTCTCCTTCCATTTGAATGTCCAATGACTTGCGAACCCATGAATGCGCGCCTTGATAAAAAATGAGTGCAAACACAAGACGGAATGTTGTCACTTGCCATCTGTCCCGAGGACGAACTTTGCGTTCACCGCTTCCGTGCTAGGTTGGTCTGCAGGTGCGTTTAAATGTTTAAGCGTCACCTAAGGCGAAGTGTTGACATGTCTAAATATGTGGGTGATCTGGGATGGCTTACTTGGACCGGGTATGATGCCGGGTCTTGCAGAAGTTTTGGATCCTTTGATATATGTATGGACGTCGGCACAATACCCCTATCAACTTCGACTCCATTGGTTCTCATTGAATCCAAAAACATAGCTTCTATGGCGCCTTGATGTAACGTGATCTGAGGAATTGTAAGATCGTAACCGAAGCTTTGTGGAAATACGAACCTCGAATGGATAGCGTGCTGTCGGCGCCAAGATATCTGGCACCATGTCAACCATCTGGAGAAACAGGATTTAGCAAATTTCAGTAAGCATTTTAGAGCAATACACCGACCTGAATGCCTCCATCTGGACCGGGTTGATAGAATGTCTAGATGTCACTGTCGGAACTCTGGTTGCGATAACGGAACTTGGAGCATACCATGCAATGTATCTGATTGCCTTCTTTTAGTATTCTTTCTCCCAACCCATAGCTCTTGTTGGTGTATTCAGGTCGAAATTATCATCGTTAAAGTTTAACGTACCTGCATAACTTCGATAGTGCGAGGCTGGATACCGTCCGCTTGTCCGGCCGTGATTCTAGTTGCCCTATCATCAAGTTGTCAAGAACGCGCCCACCAATAAATATTACGCGGTGAACGTACCTTTGATCGATGATCCGGACCTTGACACCAGCCCTGACGAGCGCGTTGCATGCCATGAGGCCGGCAGGCCCTGCACCGATGATCAGCACGTCCACTTGGGAGCTCTTGGTTAGGCTAGCTGGCAGCATTGAAGGAAATTGCGGGGGGAGTTGGTCGGCTCCTTCGCTCGTTATGTAGCCTGAGAGCGCCTCCGGACCTTTTCGGATACGCATACCAAGGCATTGGCGCAAGAGGTTCCATGGCGTGTTGACACGTGCTGTCATCATAAGTATCTCATGGAGAGAGAGATACCATCATTGCGTAACGAGCTCAGTAAGAAATGTATTGCGGCTATAAATAGGTCAGTCATGTCAATTCTGTGTAAATGTCCGTGTCAAAGGAGATCAGAGCTCTAGAGATAAACGAACCTATTTTTGGACAAGGCTAGGAGTGAAGACGAGTGTAAGGAGTAAAGAGAGCGAAGCTGGTGGACTCTACCCAATATGTCGAACTTTTCACTGGTGGTTTGTCATGGTTTACCAAAATGCAACAATTTTCACCTGACAATAATTAGACCATGCAAAAAAAGTACGGATGGTTCACGAGAAATCCCAATAGTGGATGACTTTACCCACTATCACGTCGCGTAGTATTCCGTGATCGGACGTAATGTTCGTTGTAATGGGTTTGTTATCGCATATTAGGGTATAGGAAGGGCAAGGACCCGTGACTGGGTAAAGTTGAACCTGCAGGTGGTGTCACGCGTGAGTCTTATGCTGCAACTGTTCCTCAAGCTATCGAGCCCGCAATAAAAAAATGTCCAGGATGGTTCGCCTCGGGACTTAGTAATGGCCACCCGCCTTCTTCTCATGCCACACTTCCGATAGCTCGTTGTGAAGCACGTTTTGCCCGCCACTCGCTTCCATTCTACTCAATCTGGACGGCATTTTCCCCTCTTTGAGCTGTCAGTTCGCGCTTTCGTCGGGGAGATGGTGATAAGGACTGCGTCAAAAATAAGAGCAAATGATGGACGACGAGGCGATCGCTTTAGTTGTGACTAAGCTAACATGTAAGGTTACGAAAGGAAACTGCTTCGATCGTATTATGTACATGAGCGCAGCAAGCTTTTTTGGGCTGCATATCACCAGCATATGCTAATCTCAACGTAATGGTAGTAATAAATTGGCGTAAGCTCAATCAATAAGTCGGATATGGTGTAACGGCTAACATTGCCGCCTCTCATATTGCGAGATGGAACGCGGCAGCTCGGGGTTCGATTCCCCGTATCCGAATATTTTTTTGTCACTCATCAATCAGACTGTTAACTGTTGCAGTGTATGTGAGCAGTCCATAGACTATGATGCGCTCGATACGCACTTATCGACATGTTATCTATGCCTAACGCGTTTTAGTGTAGTCTTCCGAGGGCCTATCTTACGAACAGAAATAGCGTCACTTTTAGCCGCGGACATTACCGTGGGCGCTGATGGGTTGATGGCGTCGGAATGAGACGGATATATCAAGCTCCCCGAACGACTCTTCGGGAGACCGAGAAGTCTAGATCCATTTGGTGGTAGGCGGTGGTGGAGCAAAGTATAAGTGCACACAATAGCGAGGACGCAGTTAGACTGCGCCAGAAGGATAAGGACAACCGCATGAGCGACTTAGGAGGTTCAGTCGCACGTTCATTGCCACAGGATCCGATTGCCAAGCCAAATATATCGAGGACGAGCGGAAACTGGGAACAACACCCAAATAAGGACGACCACTGAAACAATTGACATCTAGTAAAAAGGCTCACTATGGCTTCCTAGTCTTTATCCCTCATGTCTTCCTTCAAGACCCATCGCGTCCTAGTCGCCTCACTCTTCCTCCCAACCACCGCCGTTCAAGGCGAATCCCAGCCTTCCACCCCAGATCTCTCATATTCCTATCCTATCTCAATATCCATTGCCGCTTCTGCTGTCGCCGCGGGCCTACCCGGAACAGAGGTATCAAAGCTCGGTGTTCCGCCAACTTCGCCTGCTCCCAAGCGATCCTCTTTTGCCACCCATTCTCGGAAGCCCAGCAACTCTGGCGGCGCGGCACTCGGTAGCAGCCTAAGCCCTTTGAAGAGTATCGTCGATGATCTCAAAGACAAGGTACGCACACTATTCGAGCATATATACGCAACACAGATAACACTTTGTTGTTCTAGACGAGGTTTTCCACCCCCAGTTCTCGCTCACCCACAGCGGAAATAGCCAATCCCTTTGCCAAAGTTCTTAGGTTCAGCACAGACGTCGTCGTCAACGCGGCAGGCAAGACAATTGAAGAGATCCGTGATGTTGATGGCGACACAGTTTCTTCACCCGTTGACTTTGTGCCTCCTTCCGATTCTCCTGGAGCCGGCTCTCGGTCTGCTTCACGCAGGCATATAACCACCCATTCTGACCTCGGTTCCGGACCCCGTGTTAAGCGCAAAAAGTCTCGCTCGTCTTCTCGACGCGTCACGGACACGGATACGGCCACCTCTTTGCGCGCTTCTGTTTCGAACGTTTCCTCTTACGCCAACAGTATCAATGGCGGGAATGAGAACGCCTGGCACTTTGTAGACAACTCCCACTGCAATGGAGGGCTCAAGAACGCTATTCAAAGTGTTGACAAGTTGAAGAATCTACTGTGGGTTGGCACTCTCGGTACCCATACCGACGGCTTTAGCGAAGCTATGCGGAACGATATCGATACCAGAATGAGTGAAGAACGCTCCAGTGTCCCTGTTTGGATCCCAGACGACGAATTTAACAGCTTTTATGACGAGTTTTGTCATCAGGTTTGTCACTCTATTTGTTCCGCCATGTTTCGACTCATGCTTTGGTAGGTATTGTGGCCGTGCTTGCACTATGCAGTTCCCGATGCTCCAAAGACAAAACTGTTTTACGAGTCTGCGACCTGGAAGCAATATGTCGCTGTTAACCGTCGATTTGCAGATGTCATCATGGAGCACGTTCGAGACGGAGATATCAGTATGTTGCCTTCATTCTTAACAGCTAGTTTTTCGGCTGAACATAGATGTAGTTTGGGTCAACGATTACCACCTTATGCTTCTTCCTGCGCTCATCCGCAATCACCCCAAATATTCCTCCTCACACGCTATCGGGTTCTTCATGCACGTCGCATTCCCCTCTTCCGAGATTTTCCGGTGTCTTAGTGTCCGTGAGGCGCTATTAAACGGAATACTGGGAGCAGATCTCGTTGGCTTCCAAACCGCCAACTATGCGCGGCACTTCCGTCAGACTGTTAGCCGTATTCTTGCTTATGAAGCGTTGCCCAAAGGAATTCAAATCATTACTGATACCGAAACTGATCAAACCGAAGCGAACAACTTTAGGAATGGAAAGACTAGAGATGAAGCTGGAATGGGAACAGCTAGCATGGGTCGGTTTGTTGACGTCGGCGTTTTCCCTATGGGAATCGATGTAACGGCCTTGAAGGAAAAGAAGTAAGATTCTGCTGCCCGGTTTTCATTAGAGAGATGCTAACTTGTTCGTTTCATAGGAAGAACCCCGAAGTACGTGAATGGGTTCAGGTTTTGAAGCAACGGTATGCAGGCAAGAAGATTATCGTTGGAAGAGACAAGTTGGACGAAGTTCAGGTACTATATTCAGGTTATGAGTTATATAGATCTGCTGAACCAGCGGGTAGGGTGTACGGCACAAGATTCTGGCGTTTGAACGGTTCCTGGACCAAAATCCAGAATTTCAGGAGAAGGTGTGCTTCTTCCTTCGTTAATCGATACTTTGACTCACTTTCTTGACAGGTTGTGCTTATACAGGTTGCACTTCAAACGACTGAAATTAACGAATTTCACGGCGGAGTGGCTGATGTCGTGTCAAGGATTAATTCGAGATACTCGACGCTGACATATCAACCTGTGATTTTCTTGCACACTCAGGTAATATTCATGACCCGTTCACATGGATTTTCGAACTCAGTCGTGTACAGGATTTAACTTTTAGCCAATATCTTGCGCTTTTGATTGTTGCGGATGCTTTCATGGTGACAAGTCTGCGAGAAGGAATGGCGTTGCGCACGCATGAATACGTCATTTGTCAGGAAGGCAACTACCATCCGTTGATCTTGTCCGAGGTAAGCATTCATCCACTGCTTTTCATACGCAGACGCTTAGTGTAGCTTTTAGTTCACCGGCAGTTACAGTTACAGCGGATTCAGATCTTGCATCGCGGTTAATCCATGGGACAAAAGAGACACCGCGAATGCTATACATCAGGTATTCCAGAACTTTCTTCGCTCGCATCCGTTTTGCTGATGCACCTTCGAGGCCTTCACCATGGATCGCGAGCAAATGAAGACCCGTTGGGAGGTGATTGTTTCCCCAAAGTAACTTACAAGTTTTCTCAGAACAACCTGGTTTTAGGAACTTCATAGCCACGTCGTTGCCCAAACGGCACAGGCGTTTGTCACATCTTTCTTGACGCGCTGCGTCCGGGCTCATACGGAACACATGCTGCACGACCTTTCAGAAGTGCCCACCTTTGATGCGCCGCTCGTAATTCCTAGATGGAAACACTCGAGTCGAAGAATAATTCTTGGTTCGTAAGATGGCTGACCTCTTAGTTTATTGACTGACAGTTATGTAGTTGACTTTGAGGCAACATTATGGAAGAGAGATCTCACGAAGGAAGGTTTGGCGACAGTCATGGCGGGTGAAGTTGAAATACCGGAAGAGCCGCTCAACGTCCTGAAATCTCTCGCGGAGAATAAGAATAACGAAGTATGGCTTTTGAGTGGGCTTCAAGTCAAGGGCGTCCTGGACCGTGTGGCAGAGAAAATACCTAAACTTGGTATTGTGTGAGTAACACGCCCGTTTTTTGTTTGGTTCGGAAGTGATCGCTGAACGTGCGGCTGGCAGCGCTGAAAATGGATGCTTCATCCGTCCTCGTCCGAACGCACGCAAGAACACTGGTGAATGGTTGAACATGGTGTCTAACCTTGACATGTCCTGGAAAAATGCTTGCTTGGAAATGTTGCACTATGTCTGTGCCCTTTTTCTTGATAATATGATATTGATCGGTTGACAAGTTTTATTCAGTTCACTGAGCGAACCCCTGGATCGTTCGTCGAGGAACGTGAGGCTTCGGTCGTATGGCGCTACTGGACTGGAGAGACGAAGGACGGTTCAGTCAGACCTTGGGCGAGGCGACAAGCCGCCGAAGCTCAAAACCACATTTTTGACAGGTAACGGGATTCACGACTTGTGTGTACAACCACTTACATTGTTTTCTAGTCTTGGCGAGCGCTTTGGGCTCCGTATCATTCCCGGGAAGAACAGCTTCCTCGTCCTTCCTAACAACATTTCGAGATCCACAGCCGTGGGTGCCATCCTCCATCCCGGTGGACCTGCGCGTTCTCCGTTGTCGGGAACTCGAGGCCCTTGGCTTTCGTCTGATTTCGACGAGGTCACCAATGTAGGCGAAGACCTGGATCTACTCGTCGCCATCAGCTCGGACGAGAAGTTACTCAGACGCCTGAACGAGTTTGATAGGTCTGAAACGTGCTCCACTAGTGGCAGAAGAACAGACGCTAAATGGAAGTTGGATCCTAGCGAGGCCAAGAATGTGCTTGAACTGTTCATCCGTGCGAATTAATGTATGAAATAGAGTCTGTTGTTTGTATAGAGGTAGTTGCGTAGTAATAAGATAACAATGAATTGTAGAGTTGTTCAGATATCTGATTGTGATGGTTGAAATCGATGGATTCGTGGAAGGTTGCTCTGGCTTACCTTATTGATGTCAATATCCTTCAATCGGATATGGTGTAACGGCTAACATTACCGCCTCTCATTGAGCGAGATGATCGCGGTAGCTCGGGGTTCGATTCCCCGTATCCGAAATTTTTTTCTCCTCGCAATCCTTTTGGCCCACAAGAACGTTAATGCTACTTCAAGTTACTTGACTTGCGAGTTGCAAGGTGTCTGAAATATGGGTGACTCGTTTTCGTTCCCAAAGGTATGCTGTCGACTCGGGCGAATTGTAGGTCGCTTCGCTTGTCAAAAAAGAGCAAGTACGCAATGGCTTTCGGCGATGTGAATGAAACTCTGCCCCAGTGCTGACTGCGGGGGTTGAAAAACGGAAATCAGGAACGGAACATGACCTTGTGGTAGGAAGAGAAAAAAATTCCGGTACGGGGAATCGAACCCCGAGCTGCCGCGTTCTGGTCAATCACATTGAAAGGCGGCAATGTTAGCCGTTACACCATACCGGATGTGTTATAACAGACTAGTCTGTGGTACACGATACGGGCAAAAGATCACATTGGAGGCTTTTTACCGTAGTCAACCACCCACGCTAGTACCCTCAGTGCCATTTACTTTGGACTCCCGCGTGTGCGTCATGACCCTTCCAGCCCCAGAAGTCTGTTTCTAGCCCGAACCTGACCGCTCGCACTCAGAATCATGGCACGAGACGAAACCAAAAAAATTTAGTAAGCTCAATGCGCGTTGACGTGGGTAATATCGTTTAATTTCTGCCTCACCCTGACGGCGTTCTAGGTGTTCTATCTCCACATCTCAGGGACAGGGAGGCAGGGAAGATACGACGTGCGGATTTCTAACATTACAAATCTCATCTTTGGCATTTTTTCATGTCAGCCGCCACCCCCGATAAGGTTAAAGACGGCTGATATAGGGGCCTTTCCTTTGCTAGTGACAGTCTTTTCTTCAACGACATAGGAGATCATTTCAATGGATTGTGCCTGTCCTGTTTCCCAGTACACGTCCATATGGACGCTTTCCAAGCTCAATTCTGTATAACGGAGATTAATTCCTTGAAAGCGAGGCTGGGCCCGAACAATTGCGTTTTTCGATATACCTTCATGCTCGCATCTAGTCTTGGGACGTTGAAGGCGTACGTTGCGAACAACGAAGGCCTTTTATTCGTTATGGCCGCAGAGGGATTTTTTGCGTTGATGAACCTCTCAGTTAAAATTCTTGGAGAGGATGTATCTGTTCTAGAGGTAATTGTCGATCAAATGACGCGGTTAATCTTTATTCTGATGCTCTCCGTACTAGATTATGTGGATTCGAATGGTAAGCCTAGCCACCGAGTAAAGAAGGAGCTGATTTTTTTGCTTCCAATTTCAAGATAATAACTTGCCTTTGTGCAGTCGCATACATGTACGTGCGTCCGAGTGCTCCGAACGAGGTGGTAATTAACACATCTCGGAAGGCACTTTGCAAAAATAAACGATCCCGTGCTTGGGCCACCGGGCATTCGTATTTTGCTCTGCCTTCGTGGATTTACGGGGTAGGTATCCAAGTTGTCTTCAATCACCCTGCCTACCTTCCCTCATTGTAGATTCTTTGGCATCTTTGGTCTTTGGTTCTCGTTACAGTACCTATCCCTCTCCGATGCAATAGTTTTGACGTTCCTTACCCCGCTATGTTCCGCCGCTGTCGGATCCTTTCTGCTTAAAGAAAAATTTACGATGAAAGAGGTACTAGCGGGAAGTAAGTATTAATTTTTTCCGAGACGATGTTAGACTTATTATTGGTAGTTGTGAGCCTCGTAGGCGTCGTGCTTATTGCACGACCACCTTTCATTTTTGATGCTATCCGAGTCGGACATCTTCCGGGAGAGAAAGAACTGTCGTTACGCGCGTTCCAAGTCGACGCAGCAAAATTGGTCACAACGAGAGAGAGAATGGTTGCGGTCGGGTACGTGCTAGTCGATCTTGGAAACTATTTAAACAACTTTCATAAACAGCGTTGCATTGTTGGGAGTCGCCGCAGTGACTTGCGAATGTAAGTTCCTCACCGAGATGCATTACCGTCTAAACGAACGAACGACAGACAACATACTCCGCGTCATCGGAAAACGCGCTCATCCGTTTCATAACATCGTATACCTCTCCTCGTTTAGCGTCATCGCCTCTTCTTTCGGGTACGTACATAGTACTACACATCCCGCGTCCACTTTAACCCACTTACACGCTAGCATGGCCATAACACAAACCCACCTCACCATCCCTGCGACCTCCCAAAAATGGCCACTATTCGCCGCTCTCCTCCTGCTGGTCACCTTATTCGGCCTTTTCGCGCAGATCTGCATGATCCTCGGATTTCAACGTGAAGCAGTAGGCCGCGCGTCGACGGGCGTGTACTCTGGAATCATATTCGCGCTGATTTTGGGAAGGGTAGTGTTTGGGACTGTACCTGGGGCGTTGTCTGTCATTGGAATTGTGTTGATATTGGGTTCGGCGGTGTTTGTGGTGGTGATGAAGCAAGCGAGGGAGGGTGAGGAGAGTAGTTCAGGTACGGAAGGATTGAGTGAGAAGAGGGGTGTTGAGGATGTTGAGGTGGGGTTGCTGGAAATGGCCGAAGTGGAGGGATAGCCCCTGTGCTGGACAGTGGAAAGCTAAGGTTTTGCAAATGCAAACAGCTTGAATTCGATTCTCGCGTCCGGACATGAAAACTCACAAGGCACTTGAGATTTTCCCATCTGAGTAAGTAATGAGAAAGGGGTCGTGCACCCCCCACGCCTTAGAAGGACCTAGAGCAACATCTCGACTCGCTCTGAGCTCATATTCCGAGGCTTCGGTCTTTTAACCCTTTTATATCCCGGTTATTGATAGCCGAAACGCAGGGTATCGACCGGGTATATTGGCCAGCTATACCCGGAATCCCGCGCTCACTTCACCGGGCTTTCTAGTGAGAACGAAAAACAAAGGGCCCCGATTTGCCACGTCAAGAACAACGAAGGTCTTGTGTGTCGCGGTCAAATTTCTCGGAACGGAAGTTCCCGTCTTGCAAATCGTATGGATGACCACTCCCGCTCTGGCAGCGACAGCTCCGGTGACTCTAGCTCAGGCCACGACCTGTCTCATTGCTCAAGTCGCTCTGGGATGCACGGTGCACTACTTTTAATGGTGAGTGTTATCTCCCACTGCTTTATTTACTGCTGATGGTCCCCGCCCACGGTTGACTCCGAGCCAACACAACCTTCCTCGCCGCCGCTGTTCTCCTTCGCCGTAGCCTTTACTCACTGCTTGCAGACGTGCCCAGTCCCTCCACGCCTGCTACCACGCCCCAGTGCTCCAATCCGCAATGAACAACGACTCGCTGCTTATTGATGCCACCCTTCCACGCCCACTGATTCCAGCCGCCTGCTCACCCTCTTGCGCGGGATGCTCGCCACCGCCGCATGCTATCTTCACCATTGTTGCTATATGTGCACTCTCTGGCATCTATGAAACAATTTCGAAGAAAAAGATACCATTGGAGATGATATTGCCTCGTCGTACGACCTCGAGGTGGAGGTCAGAATTTAAAATAGACAATCGACGTGTTAGTGATTAGATTCAACATATAAATCCGCAGCCTGGGGTTTCATGCCATTCGGCGAATATATTCACTTGCATGTAAAATTCGA
>WION01000202.1:0-100706 GCA_015039365.1 Amanita rubescens | reverse complement strand
GTATTAAAAAGTCGAGTAGAGGGAGCCAAACACTAGGTTTGGTCCGCGTCTCGTCAAACGAAACTATGGTCATTTACGACAGTAAGTTTGGCAACTCCTATATTGAACTCTCAGCTTAGCGGGGAAAGCAATCGGCTTTTATATTACCAGGAGTGGTGCGCTATCCCGTTCAGCCGGGTTTGTGAAATGGGAAACCCAGGCACAATCCTTTGCCTACCGCGGGGATCACGTTCTCCTTTTCTCCCCAGACTTTATAGAAGTTCGTGACGTGCAAAACGGACGCCTTCTTCAAGTCATGGAGGCCGTCGACATGCGACTATTGTACTTTAACCCTAGTGCTGGGAATAATGACCCAATGATCTTGGCCATGAAAGGGAAGAAGGCTGATAAAGATGATTTTGGCATTAAGATCGTCGAGCTCGCAGCGACGGTGGCATTGAAATCGCCAGTCAGGGACGCGGAAGCGGCGCATACACCCACACCCATATTCTGGGATGGATGGGACATTGCTAGTTAATTTATTTATCGTGACTCTCAGATAGGGACATTATTCAGACATCGAATCAGAAGGTAGAATTATGTGATATCTAGGTTACAACTCAATAGTACAGTTTATAATTTCCTTCAAGCGATCGAAGACTTTAGTCTTTCGAATGTCACCATACTGAACTGATTTCTTCTACAACGCTTAATTTGTGGGACAGAACCTACTATGCTCAAGGACCGATATGAATTCTCTCATTTTTGCATTCTCATTATAGCAAGGAAGTACCTCCAATCAACCACTCTCACTTTTCTGCCACACTAAAAACTCCTCGTGTAGCTTTCTCTGATCCTCCCATAGTTTCCGGACTTTCTTCGCCTGATTTTTACTTAGTTCTTTACCTTCCGAGTCCGTTAAGGGTATCCCTTGATCATCCCAAGTACCATAAGTTCCTTCGGCAGTATGAGGAGGCTTGAACATCTCTTCCGCCGCCAAACGTCCTTTTTCAAGTTTCAAAAGCTTCTTCTGTCGCTCAGCCTCTACATGCGCTGCTTTCTTGGCAGTTTTTGCTTCTTGGATAGCTCGCTTCTCATCCCTAGCTTTGATCAATTCTGCAGGAGGCACTAATTTCACAAGAGCCTTCCCGTCTACCAACCTCTCATCAGGTACACATCCCACAGATTCTCAGGAAGCTTACCTTCTTGATCGTCGAGGGCCACGCCCAACGGCACGAGGTCCACATCGCGGAGTTTGTCACAGAGTACCAGAATGTCCCGCAATGCATTTTCATTTTTTGATATTGCCGCACGACGCACGCCATCCCGGAAAGAAGAGAGAGTCTGCAAGTAAGGGAGCAAGATTTCTTCACGCTGATTCGCAATGCATCTTATCAGATCAGAGAATCAAGTACGGGGATTATGACGTACGTTAACCGCGCCATTATCTTTATTTTCCTGGCCCCAGCCAATGTCTGTCGATTCGCCTTCACCCAGTCCAAACATACGCAGCATACGGGATATCCACTGAGCCACTGCTTCCAGAAGATCCACATTTACTTTTGATCCTTGGGTATTGATATATACATTTGTCCGTGACACAAGCTCTCTCAAAACATCCAAAGCGAGTGGTGTGTTGAACGAGTCGCACAACGCCGTTCTAAACGATTTTTGGCTCTCACAGAAACTGCACGCCAAAATGTGAGAGTCTCGAAATTGAATGAGGAGGTGAAGTTACCGAGAGTTTAACGTTTTCTCTGGTTCATTATTTCGGTGAGACCCATCGAAGCTCGAGGCGTTCGACCGAGATTGATGAATTAGTGCTCTAACTACCGTGAAAAAGTTCTGGAAATGGTAATGGATTAAAAGGGCTTGATTCAGAGGCTCGTTGAATGCGTACATTCAACGTTTGTTCAATGTTTCGTACTTCTCCAGTCATGAGTGACTCGGAGAAGTCCACTTTCGCGTTCCAGGTCTGTGTGAGAAACGCCAATCTAAGCTGTCGTGCGGAATATCTTTGAAGGGTTTCCTATAGCGGGATCAACACCGTCAATGTTTGAACAGCGACTGGCGCACGTCAATAGTGATAAAGTTCTTCAACGATTTGCTCATTTTGAGTCCTTCTATGTGTAAGTGGCCAGTGTGGAGGAAGTAATTGACCCAAGATTCACATTCATGATACGCCTACATGCTGTCAGAGGGGGATAGAACTTCCTGATTTTTAATGGTACCTCGGACTGTGCCATTTCGTTATCGTGATGAGGGAAGGCGAGGTCGATCCCACCGGAATGTATGTCTAGATTACTGCCTAGAATTGCGCTCGCCATGACAGAGCATTCAATATGCCATCCAGGACGTCCAGGACCCCAAGGCGATGGCCAAGAAGGTTCGCCTGGTTTAGATGCCTTCCATAGGGCAAAATCGGATGGTGATCTGCGACCCGCCTTCGTTGCCAGTGCGCCTAACGGGGTGTTATATCAACAAAATACATCGGAACCAGTCATCACAATATATACCTTCGCCCTCTTCTAACAGTTCTCGATTTCCTTTGCTCCAGGGCTCTAGTTTCGCATAATGATGGATTTCTGTTTTATCAAACGTCAGAGTGTCAAAGTAGACACTCCCTTCGGCTTCGTAGGCATATCCATTCTTCATGATACCCTCAACAAATGCGACAATTTCTGGTACGTACTCCGTGACGCGAGTGACTACGTCAGGTCTGCGAACTTTTAGTCGATCCATATCCTGAAAGAATTTTTGCTCCCAATATGCAGCCAACTGCCGGGAAATACTAGGATCGGTTACGGTCGATTTGTACTGAAGATAAATTCAAGTTAGTAGAGATACAACAAAGGGTTCGGAGAGTGACCTGAGAATCCAGAAAGCGTGTTAGAACATCTTTAGAGTCTTCAACAAGTTCATAGGCAGCGTCTAAACCACATTCACCACCGCCTAGCCGCCGCTTGGCTAATTGTAATGCAACGAAACTGCGTTTCTATGTTTCATTACAAAACGGATCGTCGTGGATTGCACGCGGACTTACAGTGGCGGAGAAATACATGTCAAACTTTTCTTCCCTCGACAGGCACGCCCGTTTCCAGTCAACATCTTGCACGAGTTTGTCAAGCGTAGACCACGTTTCTTCGCTCCATACTTGCGAACACATATCAGGAGGAAGTCCTCGGCTTACACGCTCCTTTAAATAGTTCAACCAAGCTTCCTCTACTTGAGAAACGAGGGTAGGCGACAATTTATCAAGATCCGCCTTAAACTGGTCGAATAAATGGTTTTGTCGGGCCCGTTCAATGATCTAGACACAATTTGTAAGATGATATAGTCAACGAAGATCGATGGCATTGACCTTGTCATCAATGTCTGTGATGTTCATTACGAAATGAACATCATAGCCAAAGTAATCGGTCATGATACGGCGGAGGATATCCTGCGAGACATAATTCCTTTTTTCATTGTCAATCATTTGAAAGTGACGCCAGGGCTAATGCATACCGCGCATGACCCATATGTGAAGCATCATAAACTGTGGGACCGCAATTATACCATTTCACAAGACGCCCATCCTTCGGTACGAAATCTGTCTTCACGACATTAAATGGTAAATCCAGCATGATGAATGCATAGCTTACCTTTGTTCGCGTTAGCGAGTTGTACACTTTAAGTGAAGGTTCAGGGGACAGCGGGGTAGGCAAAGACCAAGGTGGTTGCTGTATAGACATTTTCTCAGGAGAACGAGCGACGGATATATTGCGCCAGATGGAGCGGGGGAGTGAAATCCTGGCTCTGGCAGGGAACGCCAGAAGCATACCAGTCGAGTCAGGTTGCCTTATCTGGACTGCATCTCCTGGATCACGTGTAAATCATATTCCTGCTCTGGCTTGTTTTTTCCCGCCACTTCATTTACTTCTGACGCCTATTTATCCATTTCATGCATATACTTGAGAATTGGAGTTGGAAATGGAGGCAAATGGTTGCATGTCTGGGGAAGAGTGAAAGTCGAGACTTTTATACCTTTCGATATTGGTATACTCGGATGGTATTTCCTTTGCTGAGTGGCGTGACTCTTCGATTCGTTACGATTAGTATCCGACCTTACAGCGTTCAAGTGACAAGAACATCGGGGGTGGGGAGGATGATCGGACACTGTCGGAGAGATCAATGATAGGAATCTGTAAAGCCTAAGTATATTTGAGTCAAGATAACCATAAACGAGTCGCAGACAACAATGCTTCTGAATCTGATGGGCGCGAGAATGAATTGATTTGCCTAAATAAAGTAGAAAACGCGTCGGCCCCGTCGCGTAATTCGTCCACATGACAATTCTCCCGACTAATATGACTTCCGTTGACTGGGTAGGATGCCACGCGTTCTACGCCATTCTTTGAATATAAAAGGGCACAGGTACGCTCCCTCAGTTCTTTGTCTTTTCACTAGTAAAGGGCTTACTTTCTCGATGGTTCAAACAGCTGAAGCTGAAGCATTCTTGCATCGCATTGCGTCGTTGCCAAGGGGCCCCGGTATCAACCTCGACGAGGTCTTGCAACCTTCCTTGGACGACGAAACGGAGTTGCGTCGCTTGCTGGCCACTGATCGATCCAACGCTAGATTATCCAACCCTTACGTCGGCATAGTCGACGTTTTTGAAGCGCCTTCTGACATCAGGACAACCCGCGCCCGCGTCGTCAAAGATGATCGGGACCTCAACGCGAAACACGTTATGCCCGTTCCCGAAGATAAGAGAAGGAAGGAAGGTGAACCGTGTATGGTCTCGGACTTGGACGAGTTCAAGAGGAATTGGAGCATTTTCTCGGAGGGATCGTTGTCGCAACTCAAGGATTGGAGCAATGTTATCGCGGCTGGTGGATCGGTTTTGGCTTGCTTAGCACCGCTTTCGGATGCGGATAAGGTGTCGAAGAGGGCAATCAGGAAATATTATCATTCGGCCGCTTACCCGACTTCAGATATCGACCTTTTTTTGTGGGGCTTGACGTCCGAACAGGTTAGTAGTTCATATCTGTGCTTACGGTGGACCACTGAGACTGACGTATTGGATATAGGCAGAGAAGAAGATAATTACCATCTACGAGGCTGTTCGTGATTCTGTCCCTTGGGATGTTACATGTGTTCGGACAAAGAATGCTATATCTATCCACTGCAAGCCCACTTCTATCGTTCGCTTTCGCTCGATTGATAACACTTTTTTTCTAGCCCAATACCCCTACCGCTCGGTACAAATTGTTCTCCGCCTGTATCATTCCCCCGCAGAAATCCTTGCGGGTTTCGACATAGATGCTCCGTGTTGTGCCTACGATGGTGCACGTGTATGGGCAAACCCAAGAGCTATCGTCGCCATGATGCGTCAATGCAATACTACCGACGTTACCCGTAGATCTCCGTCCTACGAAGTCCGATTGTCGAAGTATGCTAGGCGTGGTTTCGAAATCTATGTCCCGAGCCTCGTCAGAGCCGACATCGACCCTACTGTAAGTATTGTCTCTCATCCTTTGGAACCTTTTGGGCTGACGGTTTGAAGATATTCGAACGTTCGATTGTGAGGGTAGAAGGATTGGCAAGGATCTTGGTGCTCGAGCAATTAGCTACGTTTGATGAACGCCAGTCGTTCCTGCGGGCTCGTCGTGATCTTCGCGGACGTCCAGGTGTCCCTTGGAGATCTAGGAAAATGAAGCGCAAGTACAGGAACGATCTCAAGTCTCTCGCTGAACTCGAAGAGCTTGACATGAACGATTACGATGTTGGTTCTTTGCATATACCCTACGGTCCCGGGTGGGACGCTCGTAGAACTGATAGATTGATATATCAAACAGTACGTTGGTCATTGCTCTCCTATCCATGCTTTCTGACATTATTGCAGGATCTAGGCATGAATTGTATGCTTCCATTCTCTGGAGTTGTAATATCCTAATTCTCATCGCAAGCTACGTTCAACCCCAAGAACAAGGGGAGAAGATTGCACCGCCATCCCGCTTTCTTCGGCACTATTGAAGAATGTATGGAAGATTGTTGCGAAGTAAGTCAAGTTGCGCCTTGATGTTAACATGCTAATTGCTGTAACAGTGCTGTCATAAACCAATTGACGAAGCAGAACGTGAATTGCAAACCAAGGAGGACGAAGTCTATATACGTGGCCGTGTTTCGTTCGTATTCCTTTTATGATCTATTTTGGGTCTACTTACACTCGCGCTAGCTTTGTGCAAGAAAATCCAGGCCGTCAGATCATTACAGGCAGTTTCAACCCCATTGATGCAGGAGAATGGAGCGCTCAAGTTTACATTGGACCAACGGAGCGTCTCTTTTCCGCGATCGCTGCTCATGACAGGTCTACCGTCGTCAATATGATCAAAGAAGGCGTGGATCTCAGCCGCCGAGATCATGTCGGACGGTCACCTCTCCATTTTGCTATCTTGTGCAACGCAACGGAGATCACTTGCGATTTTGTAGATGCTGGTGCTAGGATGACAGCTCGCCTCGTCGACGGACGGACCTCGTTGCATCTCGCAATCCAGCACGATCAAGTGACGGTTGTCCGCAAATTATTGGAAAGGAGTGCACAGAACCAAGAAGCAGCGAAAGCGGGGACTAAAGAGGAATCTGACGATGAGAAGAAGAGCGAGCGAGAACGCCCCTCGTCCGAGGACGATTGGAGTTCTGAAGATGACGGAGTAATGGAGATTGGCGAAGAAGAAGCTGACGACGAGGACGGTATGGACGAAGATGAGGATAATGACGATGAAAATAACAAGAAAAAGCCGTCGAAGGGGAGAGAAGAGGAAAAGCGAGAAGCGCCCACCGGAGATGAAATCCCAGACGATAACACCAACGAACCTGATGTATTTGATCTCAACGCCGCTGATTGGGATTTCGGCTTGAACCCCTTGGCATACGCTATTATCTTCGCCTCGGTTTCTATCATCGAAGATCTCATTGCGGCTGGTGTCGATGTGAAGGCTTCGACTCAGAATAACACTTTGGACGTTCATCCTTTGGCGTTGACTATGCTTAGGTTGGACGAAGACGAAGCTTGTGCGATTGCAGAAAGATTGATCCTGGGCGGCGCAACTTCATCTCCTGCCGATGGTCAATTCCGCACCATCTTTTACCGTATCGTTGCTGCGAAGAAAGTTAAACTTGCCTCGACTATCATGAGGTGCGATCCCAACATAAACGCCGTCATCAATTCTCCACGCATCGTTTGGGGCAATGTCATAATCCCCCTTGTCCTTGCTATCCATGAGCGGGACTATGCGATGACGGCTGCGCTTCTTGCATACGGTGCCAGGCTTGAACCTCTTGAAGAGGATATCACAAAGGCCATCGCCACAAGGTTTGTCGCATGTAGTGCTCGAAATATAATCTGATAAATGCGTTATTACAGGCCTACAAAAGACACTCGCTTTCTATTTCAACATGACAACCTTCTCACACGAGCATATCGTCCTCTCGAGACGGCTCTTAACCGCCATGACGATATCGTGCAATTGCTTATTTCGTTGGGCGCCGATTTCAATACAGGCATTCTGGCCAACTATACCCTTTATGCTAAGGAGGACGAAAAGCAAAGTATCCTCGATTGGGTCAATGTAGCTATTCAAGCCATGGAAATGGAAATAAAGTGCCGGCAGAAAGCGAAAGAGCCTAAGCCTGTGGACTTTTCAAAGCTGACAAGCTGGAAAGAATATGCCACTCTTACCGTTAAAATTACGAATGGTCATCTGTGGTGTCATCCAAGGTTGATGGACAACCAGATTACTGAAGTCGAACGCATGGAAAGCACCAAGCAATATTTTGAAGACGTGAAAGAGCTGCTTGTTTCTCTTGGCGCCAAGACGTGGGCTGGGCTGGATGTCGAAAAAAAACTCAAGTCCGACTCAACCGGAAGGGCACTCCTTGGACTCAACTATGCCAAGCCCGATCTTGAAAAGGAAACATCTTTCGAAGATTACGAGTTTGCAGCCTTGTCGCGTTATCATTTTACTAATCTCCCACGTTATTTAATTCCGCGATATCATGAGCTCTGCGAAGCGTGCTTTAACGGTGACAACGAAAAAATTCAGGCATTGTGCCTCCCCCCAGAAGGAGCTCAACATAACGAAACACCGCTTCAAATCACTGCTATATTGCGGGATTCCCAAGGATTCGGAAGTCATGTTTCGGGTTTGTTAACAATTCTTTTCATCGTGTGTCAACATTGACTTTAGTTTAGGTCTTACGCCGTTCTCGATTGCTGTCGAGAGACGAAAGTGGGATACAGCACGCTTGGTTCTCGCTATTGCCGTTGCTCAACACGAAGCCGATGAGGAAGAAGTTATTTTCTCGGTTGATGACATTGATATTGGTAAATCCGCCGGTTTCAACGCGTCGGCTGTTCGTAACGGTTGTTTTATAGATGACGATGGATCAGATTGTTCTTATGATTCAGACGCAACTGTGGAGCAGAAGAACAAGGAAAACTTATACGTTGACGTCGCCAAACGCCCTTCTACGATCAAGTGCGATGTAAAGCCTGGTCTACTCTTCACGACACCCCGTCGATACGGTTACGTGGTTGATGGTAACTATCAGCCCGAAACCGTTTTGGACAAGGCCATTAGAGAAGATGACTTGGAGGCGTTTGTGAAATTACTCAATATGCTTATCAACCTTCCTATTCCCGAAAGCATTCCCAACAATCTTACACAGTTGCTATTGTCATATGATCGGTCAGACATGCTGGACGAGCTTATCAGGCGCGTGGGCACAGGCATCGACCTTAAGACAGTACGTCATGAGGCAAAGGATGCGATACCTGTGAACGACCAGAATAAGCTCTATCTTGGACTAAAAGTTCATGGGAAGAAGCGCGCCGATCTCGCGAGAAAGAATGATCCAAACGCAGGGGTCGATATACAGGAATCGCCGTTGCTGTGGAGAGCGCTGCAGGCCAATGCCGAAAAAGTTGTAGATTACCTGGCCAGTGAAAGGGCCTACTCTGCGTATCGCTCGTATGCTGCGAGCCATAGCGATGAGCGAGCAGAACGTTTGAGAACCATCACGAATCTTAAGGAGCTTCTACCTCAGTGGCTCGGTTTTAGAACGAACTCCTTGGGAGAGTCACCTCTCACTGCAGCAGCGTTGTCCGGGAAGGTGGGACTGCTCAAAGTTCTCTTCGCCAAACACAAGGATATGATGAAGGCTGCTCTTCACGATAAGTACGTTTTCGACGATATATTCGAACCCGGACAACACTGAACTGGCGAATCTTACAGGTACAAGATCTCTGATTTGAACATACTGCAAATTGCCGTCAGGGCCTACGTCGAAGTGGATACGGAGCTATTGGATTTCCTGTTGGCGAAGAACGTCTCCCCTCTGGAGACTGATGTCATTGGGTAAATCTTCCTGTTCTTTTATCCATCGAATTAGCTGACCTGCAATAGCCAAAACCCTTATCACTTCTTATGCAAACGCGATAAACACCGCCTTTTGGAACATTTACTAAAGAAACTCTCGTCCGATGTTAACGAAGCCCTGTTCAAGCAACAAACCCGCGGAAAGTTGAAAACTGTAAGCGTTCCTTATACATCGTTAGAACGCGAGAAGTGATCGATGAAATTTACAGCCTTTGCACCTCGCAGTCGAAGCACGTTCCATCAAGACAGTTGAACTGCTTCTTGCTCGCTCGCACGTTGCAAACACAATCCGTGACTCTGACGGATGTCTCCCGCTCCACATTGCAGTTCGCTGTGGTTCGTCGCGTATAGCAAAGATGTTGGTCGATGCGTCCCCGTCTACGCTGTTCATGGAAGATGGTGTTGGCTCTACAGCAGCCGAATCTGCCACTATTACTCTCTTCCGTGAAAGAATGAACCATTTCTCTCAAGATACTTTTAACCTGCAGGTTGCAACCTCTGCTCCAACCACAGCTAATAAGGACCCGGAGCGGTTCGACTTGGCTCGTCTCGAAAAAGAGTTACCTCGTTTGCGAGAGACTATTGATTCGTTGCTGAAGGTCGGGAAACTTCGCAAGGATACCAAGTTAGAGAAAGGGCTCCTCGAATTTGCTGAAAAGATGGAAGACCATAAACGAAGACTTCAACAGGCACCTGTTGCTGTCGAGCGGGAGAAGGAGATTCTGACCGATGTCCAAGATCATAATGCGACGTATGATGTCATCAAGGAGGCCTTGAACTATGTCGAGGGCGAGCGCCAACTTGTGCACCTCTTGGACGTCCAGGAATCGGTCGTCGGCAGCTTGACGTGCATCTATCGTACGAAGAACAACACCGTAGAGGACGATATGCAAAAGGAAGAGACGGAGGCGGAGATGAGCTTTGTCGCAGTGCATGCATTTGTTGACATTGTGTGATGTATAGGGATTAGCGTACTAACATGTAAATTTTCATGTAACTTTCAAAGTAGTTGTATCATATAAATCATATAAGAGCTCCATAGCGACCCGTTGTTTATTGCGCTGACTTCTAGTCGCATAGCGTACATAAGGCTGAAATATATCTCGCAGCCGCATTGTTCATGCTTTGCTTTAGTGGCATCCCTATCAAGATTTTGGCAATTTAACCACCAAATAGAAATTCAATGTGCCCATGCCAGCAACATTCTAAGTTACATGGTATGCTTATAGAATATTAATTTACTCCATGGACAACCCTACCAGCTAGGATGTTTAAGATCTGTACCTGGCCTGGCTTCGAGAATTGTAAGGTCATATGCTATTGCTTCCAGGTGAAACTGCTCATTCCAGCCAGGTACTTTGCGTCTGGAAAACAAATTGCTTGAGATTACACCATGAGACGTCGGGGTCGATGCCCCCCACTTACGAAGCGTGATCCCAGCGCTTTTGGCAAATGCAGTATAATCGAACCGTTGAATGTGCACCGCTTTCCCTGGTTTATCCACCGAGAAGACATCCACGGCTTGCGGCGTTGTAGAAAGTACATACAGGAAGCTAGAGAGCCTATATGATCCATAAATCGATCTTGATGAACACAAAGTTGACGTACCCTTGGCCATTTATCGAAACTGTCGCCATATCCAATGGACCAAAGTTTTTTCCGAGCGAAATGTACTGACGCTTTAAGTTAGGTTGGATAAAACAATATAGTGTTGAACCACCAACATTGACGATGGTTGAATTCAGGTTACCGTCTATACTGATCACCGCGATTCGATTGTCGGCGAGATCACTAAGGTAATAATTTTCACTTATAGGACTGTATGCAGACCAGCAAGTTGTCAGCTGATTTGGAATAGTTCGCGCATAAGATCCGACACCAATGTTGCGGTATTCGCCGGTATTCGAACTTCCAGAGACATTGGTAAATATCTCATAACCCAATGCAGGATCAGTTACCAAAACGGCTTTCTGACCCGGAATTGTCATAAGAGAATATGGGTAAAATCCGCCTGTCGGTAAAGCGACTCGACTGAAATCTTGAGAAAGTGTGAAGTTTTCATAAACTTCCCAGACCGCAAGATAGCCCGCGTCAGTTGTCCCGTTGAGGCCCTTGACGGCCACGATCAATAGCTGATTGTCCTCCGAAAAGATGACCTGGCTGGCACTTCCGGACACAGGACCACTCAACGGGGACGTTTGATTCAAATGCAAGTACCTCGTGGTGTCTGAAATAGGCGTCAGGCCCTCAGTCTTATCGACATTGAAACAGCTGGAGATGACGATTGTCAGATAGTGTTCATGCACTGACCAAAAGATGTAGCCAACCTTATGCCATTAAGGGCACCGGTATTCAAAGCACAAAGTACGTTTCCCGCATTATTGAATGTAACCGAGATGGGAAACTCTCCTCTGCTCCAGACCGGAGTACCAATGGGTGTAAGCGAAGATGGATCGCTCTCGGAAATGCTGAAAAGGGAAATAGTATCAGAGCCCGGCTTGCACGAGCCATCAATAATCATCACGGAAAAACGACGTCAGTGAATCCTTACATTCGCAACTGCCAACACACCAAGGGGAGACGGTTCGACGACCCCTGAGCTAAAGAGCTCGCCTTCACCAGGTGGATCCAGATCACGGCCACCAAAGCCACCAGTAGCGATGGCTTGTTGCGAGTACTGCACGCTCGATTTTAAATACCATCCATGCCGGATCGGACAAAAGCATGTGCACCAGTTTCCCGTCCGACCCAAATGCAGATGATATGATGTAATTACCGTTGGGCTCATTCGTCGTAACTGTGAAGCGTAACATAGCACATTAATGCTACTACTGATTGTGATATGGCCAATAGGACCTACAATATATGGCACCAATTATGTCCTCTGTACTAGTCGATGATCCGCACTCTGTCGAATTGAGTGAACGAATGACCATTGCACTTGAAGGTACTGCAATGGCGAGAAGACATAAGGCTAGAAGTGACCTCATTGTGAATGCTCGTTTGGATGACGAACACGAGAAAAAACTGGTTCGGTTTTTATGTGTTTAAAAAGCTCCGCTCCGAACTATCGCTCCCTAAATCCTCCCTAGAATAAATTATCAGAAAATAACTTCAGAGCGCCAGGTGCATTGGCTATACGAAAACACCCTGGTACGCGGCGTAGGGCCACCCCGATTCTGAGGTCCAGTGGGACCGGGGAAATCGAGGCGAAGGTAAAAAAGAGTTTTCAAAGGCGTTGATTCAGTTCGCATACGGCATTGGCCAGGTGTATGAATTCTCGTCATCACGACCCGGGAAAACATCAGGGCAGTATATTTAAAATAACTTGATAAAGGAACACACTCGTGTCACTCATCATCGACAGGTTCTGTCGTGAACACTAGCGCACTGTCGTCATCTCCACCGCTGACAACGACAGATCCGTTCAGACCTAACGAAGCACCGAGAACCGGTGCTGTGTGTCCCTTGTGCTCTTTGATGATGGTCCCGGTACGGGCGTCCCATGTTCGGAGCGTACCATCGGCGCATCCAGAAACGACGATGTAAGGTTTTGGCGCAGGATGAACGAGTAAACTGGTTATTGCGTCCTAGTATAGATTAGTCAACTCCTAAAATGCATGTTCCATTATCACCTCACCTCATGCTGGAACGTCGTTCGTAACCTGTTCGTACTAAGGTCCCAAACGCATATTCTTCCGTCCGTCCCGCCTGTGATAGCGTAACCTGGGCCGGAACTATTTCCCAGGAGGTCGGCAAATACGATCGCTTCAACGCTCTCTCCCTCTTTATGCCCTCCGAGGGCCGCGACGACTTCTCCTTTCGTAAGGCTAACGACACGTACGCTGCCTGCGGCACCACCGACTACGGCAAGCGTCGAAGACAGGTTGACCGACAGAGATGTGACACCATCCAGATTAAATCTGGCATCGTCAGCCGTTAACTTTACGGTAGGAGCGGGTGAGCGAGGGTCCCATATAATAAATGTATTATCGGCACAGGCAGACACGATCTTTTTGCCTATTTATGGTTGTAAAGGGAGGACATTTGCAGGGAAATCTTCACGTACCATCAGGTGTAAATTCGCCACAATTGACAGCACCCGTGTGACCTGCAAATACCTGCATTGTATTACCCGAGGGTACTGTTGGCAAGGCGTTTGATTGCATGCATCTTCTGAATCATGGAAACTTACATTGCCAAAGCCACAGCGTTGAGTCGTTTGACCCAGCAAGGAGAGCAGGGCCTTTCGGATGCCACCGCAAAAACTGTCGAACATGTCAGTCGCGAGAGTCGAGATGAAATCTGAGAACTTTTCTTACCATGACTTCATCTGGACCTTGGAGCTCCGTTAGAAATTCCCAGATTCTATAATTCTCTTTCCCAACTCTTCTCCATACCCTAACTTTGCCGTCCATGCCCCCCGTGGCGATCATCTCTCCATCAGTACTGAATGCGATGCTAGTAACGCTGTCTGTGTGTCCCGTGAGCTTTTCGATGATTTCACCATCTGTGATGTCCCAGATGTACCCAACGTCGTCCTCGCCGCCTGTTGCAGCGAGGGGTTCCGTAGGGTGGCAAGCAACAGAAAACACGGATCCATCATGAGAATGAAAATCCTGGACAGAATTGTTTTCCGCGGAACGCGAAGGGCCTGCAGCAGATCCGGTGGCGATATCATCCTCGTCCTCTTCCTCTTCCTCCATCGGGTAGTCGGCGTCATCTTGTAATTCCACTTCGACTTCATTTGTGTCGATGTATTGCTCGCCTTCGTCTTCCTCGGGCATAATTTGATCTTCATGCTGGTCAGCCATCTGTGGATGGAATGCTGAGATGATTGAGAACGCGGACTCTTTGATGGGTTACTTTAGTACTAAGTAGTACTTGTAACTTGTGCCAGCCGAGCCTTCTGCGTAATCGTTGGATTAGTAGTGACACCGAATGACTGAGCCATGCTTGATAAGATCTTACGAATACTTTTTTTCTGATCGTCAGCCACGTGGAATAGGAAACTGACCGTACGGAGAGCTACACGAAACAACCAGTGTGCATAGAATACAAATAATCGCGTACTTATGCACCAAAGTAAGTACGTACGATGTATACTATATAGATACTAAGATAGAGACAGATAGAAATGCTGACAAACCTAACTCTGTCCTAACACGTCACCCTACTCCTTGACTTCCTCATACGATGAGGTTTATTTCCTTCATCTCCTTTGCATTTGTCGCGGCCGTTAGTGCATCCAATGTTGTAGAGCTTGACTCATCCAACTTCGACTCCGTCATTGGTCAAGGAAAACCTGCCCTCGTCGAGTTGTACGTTCACATACGTTAGGTTGCGGCCTTGGTACTAATGCTCAATTAGTTTCGCTCCTTGGTGGTAAGTCCATGATTCACTTTCATGTAGAGCGCGCGTATAAATCGCATTCTCTGCACATTGGCAGTGGTCATTGCAAGGTGTGTCACGCGGTAAACATTACTGAACTCGTACTTATCACCCTTCGTAGAACTTGGCTCCTGTGTACGAGCAACTCGCTGATGCTTTCGCAAACTCCAAAGACAAGGTAGTCATTGCGAAGGTAGACGCTGATGGCAATGGCAAACCTCTTGGACAAAAGTACGGCGTTTCGGGATTCCCAAGTATGTCCAGCACTATTTCTTTAGTCATAGACTTGAACATGTCGTATTTCAGCCCTAAAATGGTTTAGCGCCGATGGCAAGGACGAACCATACGAGGCTGGACGCGATTTGGATACTTTAGCGGCATTGTAGGTCTCCTAATGGTACAATTGTCAACATATATGCTAACGTCATGCAGTGTATCTCAAAAATCAGGCGTTAAATCGAACATAAAGCCTCCTCCTGCTCCTGAATACCGTATTCTTGATTACAAGGATTTCGATGGAGTTGCTCTTGTCGGTGTCGATGCCTTGTTGTTGGAAGCTTGAACTAATATGCATTTCAGGATGAATCCAAGAATGTTCTCGTATCCTTCACTGTGGGTGCCGCCCTTTCCTTTTTTATTCGTCGTACTGACTTATATTCTAGGCACCATGGTGTGGTCACTGCAAAACTCTTAAGCCGATATATAATGACGGTGCGATTTTTTGAATTATAATGGTGTTCCTGTCTCATGGAATTGAAGTCGCCAAGATTTTCAAATCTGAGAGCAATGTGAGTAGACTAAACAAGTATCCGACTTGATACTGATTCAGAGCCAGTGCATTGTCGCTAATGTAGATGCGGATGATCAGAAGAACAAGGGCATTGCTGAGCGATACGATGTAAAGGGATACCCAACACTTAAATTCTTCCCTGCCGGCTCGAAGGACGCATTTGAATACAAAGGTGGAAGGACCGCTGTTGATTTCGTCAAGTTTTTGAATGAGAAATGTGGTACCAAGCGGGCTGTTGAGGGAGGCTTGAATGATGACGTTTGTCATACTACTCTCCTGAACGCCATGTTTATTGACAACACTCGTATAGGCCGGCCGTCTACCCGAATTCGATTCATTAGCCCAGAAATTCTTCGAGGCTGCTACAGATGCGAAGAAAGCGGTCTACCAAGAAGCTCTGTCTTTGGCGAAGAACGTCGAAGCTGATGCCAAGCATTACCTAAAGGTTATGGATAAGATCGTTAATGGGGCTGCGGAATATATTGAAAAGGAGTCCAAGCGGTGAGTTGAGGTTACAGAGTTCCTATTTATGGACCGACGTAAGATCCGCAGATTGGAATCCATCCTGAAGAAACGAACACTTTCAGATGCTAAATTAGACGAAATTAAGGTTAAATTCAATGTTCTTCGTGCGTTCACGCAGAAGGAGGAGAAAATAGGTCGGGCGGAATCTGAGCTATGAATTTTATGGCTATTATTATAACTACTCTGAGTAATACGTAGGAGGATCAGGCGAACACGGAACATGCGTTGCCTCGTGCCTATCGTGAGGATGGAAGTTTTAAACCTGGTCAGGCGATATAGCACCACTTGATAAAGGGCATCGATTAGTGACCTGCACCCACAACAACAATCGGATGTACAAATGAACCTATGGACTGCATTCCTTCCTCACAAACAACGCCAGCGAGTAACTCAACGCCACGAGAACTTTCCCGACCATTCGCATCCATCGCATGCGCACAAAATGCCCAACATGACAGCCCCCGTTATTCCAAACCTACTCATCAAGTCAAATGCATATCGATACCGAGCTGCGATAAAAGGGTGGAAGCACATCCATCTAGACAAAGTGGACGATAGCAAGTGTCCATCCTATGTTCGCATCATCACATGGAACATCAACTATGACGCGCTGGCCGTAGTCGAGCGACTAGATGCCGCCCTTCGGCATTTAGAAATGGACATCCTGGGGTGCAAAGAAGGCGAGACGCCAGAGCCTTGCTGCATTTTGCTCCAGGAGCTCAACGCCACTGCATTCTCTCACCTTCTCGCCAACTCATGGGTCCGAGCACATTTTGTCATCACACCGAAATCGCCCGAAAAGTGGCCTGGCAATGCCATGTACGGCAATGTCACTCTGGTATCGCGATCAACTGCCCTAGTTGGATGCTATATAATGCACTTCGCATCAAGCATATACCAGCGGACGGGCGTCATTGTTGACATTAGGCTCAATGATCCTGCGAAGGATGCGGATGGCAGTAGGGGCTCGACGTCTGTCATCCGCGTGATCAACACGCATCTCGAGTCGCTGCCAAGAGGACTGACTGCAAGGCGCATGCAGTTGGACGTGCTTTCAAAGTTATTGTTTGTAGGGGGAGAGCGCTGCGGAGGAGTTATTGCAGGTGATATGAATGCCATCGGGCCGAATGAACACGAGTATCCTGCGGAACTCGGATTACGCGATGCATGGAATAAATCGGAAGATACGAAGGAAGGCCACACCTGGGGGTATCAGGGTCCATCACAATACCCAGCAGGGAGGCTGGACAAGGTATTATATTTGCCGCTGGATGAATACGAAGTAGATACGCCTGAGCGAGTGGGGATGGGGGTCATTGTCAAAAACCTTGAGAGCGGGGACAGCATGCCACAGTTTGTTAGCGACCACTATGGGCTGGATACGACGCTGAGGATGATAGCGTGAACTCTCCAACAGCCTATTGTATTTGCCGCTAACCTTGTATGTACATAACCCAACATGTTGTTACGTAAATCTCTATTGCATCTGTTGTTTGACAGTTAGCCTGAGAGTATGTCATCACTTCTCCGAATTCCCCCATGCCCACGATAAGTCCATGAGCGCCCATGAAATGTGCTTGGCTTCTACGCTGTTGTATGGCTACTACTGTCAGATCTTAGTGAAGCTCAAAATCCGGAGCTAAGATTATATTTGATGCTATAATTAGACAATCGCGCATGGCCTGATATCAAATTCAATAAACGCATTACCTTGATGCAAATTTCCCACGGCGTGGTATTCTCCCCACTCCATGATAACATGAAGTCTCCCCTTTCACGGTTGCTGCGCCGTGAAACCCATCCTTGACAGCCCATAACTAATTCGCTAAGTACGTCTGGAAATGTGCAGAGAATTGATCGACAAACAGTCGGAAAAATGATGAGAATCCGTTAGGTTGTCATGAGCTATTTATGTAAACAAGTTTGTCCGCAGCCTATTTAACGTTGCTTTCCCAGAGAATTTCCCTTTGCACGTTTCTTTCGTTCTTCCCAACGACGTCCGGCAACCATGCGTTCCCTCCTCTCCATCCCCGTTGTCCTTTTCACTGCCTCCCGTGTATTGGCTCAGACCACCTTCCAGATCAATACCCCGTAAGCGATCGCCTATTGTACTTCCCACCAACCGCTTATCCGAAATGGCAGAGCTAATGTTGTTGTTTGTCAACCTGCTCTTCTTACATGGAACGGAGGACAATGTTTGTGTTTCACTATTTTCTGTTAATTTTCAATCGTTAACCACCACTTAAGCCCCATACTTTTTGGTTTGTTTCGATGTTACAATATTTAATTCACGACTTAAGCTTGAAATCACGTTTTTTTACTAATATAGAGGTGACCTTTTCTATCACAGTGCCGTTAGCAGTAACTAACTTAGAGCAGCGTTCTTCCTGGCGCTAGTCCAAATGGCCAGGCCCTTGAGGACCTCGGCGAGCAACAAGGAAATTCCTATACGTGGTTCGTCAACATTGCTGCTGGTGAGTCAGGGAAAACGTACCAAGATAATGATGGCCCATTTCTGTTAATAGGAACGTCGATCGGTTTAACTATCCGCGACTCGTCGGGTGCAACTGCTCAGACTGCAGCTTTCACTATCAACTCTGGTTGTATGTGGAAATTCTCTCGATTCGTGTATAATGTTGTGACTTACTTTTGCAGCCAACTCAAGTTGTGTTGGCCAACCACTCAGTTCTGGTGGTTCGGCTCCTGCCACTTCTGGTGTGTCAGGTTCTTCTGGTACGGCTCTTGCCACTTCCGCTGTGTCAGGTTCTTCTGCTACTCATCCAGCTACTACTCCCGCTACCACGGGATCAGGTGGTACAACCACTCGTGCGACCACCGGTGCAGCCACTGGCACATCAACGTGCGTTATCATCTATTACTTGTTGTACAATATTAACGAATCATTGAAGTGGTACCGGCAGCTCTGCTTCCTCGACCAGCACCAAAAGCGCCGCCTCTGCCAACTCTGCGATGTTTGGAACTGCTGGTATCATTGGTGCTGCCTTGGTTGCGCTTTTGGTTTAATAGGAAAATGGAATCGAGTTTGGTACATCTCTATGGACGTCGATATTCGATCTACTACGCTCTTTTTAGTGTTAATAACTCGGTTGGAATTTTCAAGTTTTTGTCTTGTTACTTCCATCCTTAATGTGAGGGGATGTATAGAATTCTATTCATTGAATAGTGACCTCGTTTTCCCTTGTACATTGGATACCCAAACACGTTTTAGACTTGGCTTCATGAAAGCACGCGTTTCAACACCATCTTCAAGTCTCCTCCCGCATCAGCTGAACTTACTATATAGTTGAAACAGGTATTGCAGCTCTGAGCGGAAGTTCCACATGTTGGCATGGCTTGGGCACCTGTATGTACCATGACCCTAATTTCCAAGTTCCTGGGTCGTAGTTCTATGTTAAGTTTCCTTTGCACCCTTCCCCGAATAACAAAGCACAGAGAAACATGTTCTACTCTTGATAGTATCAAGGATACAAGATACAAACTCGCGACGGATTTGAATAACGGCGGTTTGAAATCATCGTCGAGAGTACCATCCTCTATGTTCAACCACCTTTACGCTTCCTCTCGCAGGAAAGTTGAACCACGCATGCTCGCCCAGCAAGACTAGTACTAATCGCGAGAAATCCCGCAAACATCGGACTACGATACGATCGCGCTGGATATTTGTATATGTTCTAAACATCCCATGTACCAACTTTAGAGTACAAAATGGGTATATATCAACCTGTGATCGAGGTAACATATTTTTAGCAGAACCACAAAAAGGAGACAGAAGACAATTTCCTTAAGACCATATTGCACCAATAAACCAACAAACTGTTCCCGTAGTAAAAGTATGACAAACAGAAAAAACACACCGGTTAATCCAATCTAGTCCACACTTGAACGTGGTTGGCAAAGCATGTGAACTCTCCCCATCCTTCTGAATCGATTGCGACCTCTCCGTAGGACGTTAGGAAGCTGCGAAAAATAGTCCCAGCGTGTTGCTAGAACAATTAAATGATCTGAATAAACGATGCGATAATGTGACGTACTCTTCCAACGTTCATCCGTAGTCTATGAACATAAGTACCATGCTCGCTGAAATTTTCGTCGAAGCACCTGAATATTCATATTCAAGCGTGCACTTACTCTTCCAGATTGCTCAATATCACGGCACAGCCTGCATGGCGTTCACTTCCTAGCCTCACAAAACCAATGCAATTTTTCTGAACGAAATAATCTTCTGTAAGGCCATAGGCAAATAGCTTTCGCGCCTCAATCAGTAATGCCAGATTACGTGCGACGTTTTCATTGTAACACTCGTTGTTTGAGTATAGATCGCCATAGAATACGCAACTAGACGTCCGTTAGATTGCGCATGTAATTATAAATCAAGCTCATACGGATGGCCATGGCCTCGGAGAAGGATGATAGCGTAAGCTTGGACTTTGAAATTGCTGTCCACCTTCGAGAACTTAGGGGACCTGAGCGCTAGCATTTGAATTCTTAACTCACCCAACTCTCTAAACTTTGACCTTCCACCTGCTCAACGGCGTAAAGATAGTTTTCAAAGAAACATAAAAATGTTGAAATACCGTGCTTGCGAATAATTAGCGGGTGAATCGTTATAGATAGCCGAGAAAACGTACTCGTGATTGTCTACGAAGGTCACTGAGTCATTGGGTCTAGTATCAAGGATGGTATCTTTCAAGATGCAACGAAGATCGTATTGCGAACGACGTCGACTGGCGTTGTGGAAGTTCATGTGCAACGGAACGTCGAAGAAGGCCGTCTGACAAATCGTGAGATAAATGCAGAGTACCTGAACGGACAGCGTACCGATCCTCTAAATATACGGATGTAAGGCAAAATAGCTTTCAAGCTGGCAAAGATAAGCGGTGCCTCGATTCAAGCGTATTGACACTTACTCTCCAGACCAAAATTCGGCTTGTGAAGAGTCAATTTCGTGAAAAATGATCATAATAATACTGATCCATACACACGGCAAAATATTTAGATTTTCCAATTTGTTGTTGACGGGTATGTTGCAGCTGCGTTCGCAAGATATGCTTCAGGCTACATCACCACCACCAAAACACGTACGAATTTGAGGAGGAAACGATAGTCTATATGCTTTATGGCATCAAGTCGAAAGCCGGTTGCTCCGGTGGTCTTGGACACATCAGATGAATCGCGAAATTACCGAACATCAAAGCTCACTTCAAGAATCCAGGATCCCCATTCAAGCAAATCTTGTTCCACGGCAGGATGTCTATGATCAATCTAAGAGGATCATGTTCAGATGGCACTTGTACATAGCCAAATACATACATCCACTCCCAAGAGATAGTCGTAGTTGCCAAGTTCGCGATCTACGTATCTGGACCAACCCTTGTGTCCTTGACCGACTATGCGATAGATACCTCTGGACTGTGTCAGATGATCACAGTCTAACCCTGCGGATCCATTGGTGTTAGTTTTTCAGCTCAAGAGGATAAACCTACCTGTAAAATGCTTGCTATTCCATCGTAATGCGCTATACTAATATTCTTAGTTCTTCGTGCTTAGTCTTGGCTGAACCCTCACCTGTTCTCCTCTTCCCTCAAAGTTGAATACAGTCCATCCCTATGTATATTTAATTGTTAACAAAATATGCTCATACAAGACCCACCTCGATCGTGCGAACAGGTCCGATGTCCTTCAATCGATTCTGCGGGTCAACTGGGACAGCGGATAATGATTCTCTCTTATCGGCACCGAGTTTATGCTGTGAAATCACGATATCTATACGTGTTTGCTCTGAAAAATCCAGGATCCATACGTTCAGGACAGCATCAATAATAAGATCAATGCCATTTTGTCGTGCTGCCTCGCAAGCTTCAAGAAGTTCAAGCCTTGTTCCCCACCGTGTTCTTATGGTACCCTTTTGGTTGAATTCTCCCAGGTCCCACTATTCAACATAGGACGTTAGCTACTTCTCAGTGTTCAACAGTGTCAATCCCGCGTTACCAAGTCGTACGCGTCATAACCCCTACCATTCTATAATAGCACCTTAGTGGCAGAAGGGCGGAAGTAGCTAGCCTGCTCACAGGAACCGCTGCTTTATTTGGAGGCGGGATCCACACTTGTGTGAAGCCCATTTCCGACAGTCGAACTATTTCCGTTTCAAGATGCTTCCACCAGCTCACTTCCTCGTGAAGTGTATCCCAGGTAAAAAACTGTAGCTAAAGAAAGAGTATAAGCCAAGTGATGTGATGTAAGGTGTTATTTTGCAGGCAAGTCACCATGAGTGGATTGTTGGGGTTGTCCTCCGGCCCCAGCCGCATGTCAGTTAACGCGGCTGGGGAGGGACGAAACGTATGCAAGATTCGGTCGATCCATGCAAAGATGCTGCCTGTGATCAAGTTGTTCATTCTAGCGACGGTGGGGGTCAGGTCAACCACTATGACGAGATGTTGTGGTTTACCCAGCTTATATAATCCGTTAGCAGTTACTATAATCGGAACTTCGGCACATGCCGACATATATATAACCCTGAGCAATTTTTATTTCACCGTTGCTTCCATCACTGTTCCTCCCCGCGTTGAGTTGGCGTTCTGCTCTTCTATGAGACGTGGTCGTTGGCGCATCAAATTTGTGGTGATGGTTGAGAATGACAGCCTCCTTAATCGCTCTGCTCACGCACATTCTACGTTGAGAGGAGTTTCATGCTGACGGCGATAAACTATCCATAGAATATGAACGCTATAGTAACGCAGATTATATGACATTCTTGAGATGGCTTATCGGTAATGGTATCCCTTAATAAATCATATTACATACAACATGTAATGCAAGATAATAGTGGTGAGATCTTAAGACCCTGGGTATTTGGGTGATTCTGGGGAGCATGGTGAATCAAACAAAAAGTCATCAATAAGTCAGTAACTTAAGAATTCGTAGATTTCATCCACCTGGCATCAGAGGGGCTTAGGCATGAAATATTAGAACATGTCGTTGGGCTCACGCTTCTGCCATGGCACGTCTGTGTCACCGCTTCGAAAACGTCTTCGATATAACCCTGTTCATGACACTAGCTGAAGTAGAGCGGTTAGGGACACCTGTCGTTTCCTTGACTGGGGACAGGATTGTAGGTATATCGAGTCCAATACCAGTATCATTACCCTTCGACAATGGTTAGAAGTGTATAAAGGCCCGCAATATTTCTCACCATGAATGCAAAAGTGGGCTCAGCAGGTTTTGAAAAGATATTGATTTTCCGCTTTTTCTTCATTGGCGCCTGTTCAGCTTCCGAATCTACATCCTCGGCATCTGTCCTGTCGGGCGCCTCGACGACCCTTCACTTTTACGTCCGCAGCGTCACCTCTTGCACGTTCTCTCGCCTTTTTCGCAGGACGAAGTTCTACTTCAACTTCTTGAACTTCACCCTCGTCGTTGTCTGAAATTTTCCGCTGCCGTTTGCCCTTAGGAGCGCTCCTCTGGTCCGCGTCATCTTCAGTTTCCGACTCGATGGATAGGGCCTTGGCCTTCCCTTTATCACTCTTCGACGCTTTCTTAGAGTTCCGCTCCTTGGAGGGCCGTCCTGGTGCCGCTGCCAGAGTGGGTGTATCCCTCACTTCATCTATCACTACCTCTGAAACGGGACTTAATTTACTCTTTGGCTTTCTTGCCACCTTGCGAGATGAGCTGGGCAGGCCTGCGTCGTTGACGTCGGAACTGGTGGCTTTCTTGCTTTGAGTTGGAGAGCGCGATCTCTTGCTGCCCGATTTAGAATCCATATATCCCTCATCACTCTTCTCCCGCTTAGAAAAAAGAGGATGAGAAAAGGTCTTCTGCGTTATACCTGAAACTTACCTTCCTTGACTCCATCTCGAGTTGTCTGATACGCGTACGGGCTTCGGCTAAAGCATCCTCCATCTTCTCCCTTGCAGATTTCTCCTCTTCTGCTTCAAGCTATAAGATATTAGTGCGTGCAGGACAGCCCAAAATACTTTTGCTTTACCTGCCACTGCTGGACAATGTCTTTCATCTTCTCATTTCTCTTAGCCATCCGTTCCAACTCCCTCTCTTTCTCGGCAACTTGCCGTTGCGAACGGTCCTGCAAACTCGATAGCTTGACCTCTAATTCCATCTTCTGCTTTCGGATAGCATCCATTTCTCCATTCCCCTTCGCATCCAAGGTTTGCCACTTTTCAAGCTGACGCTGAAGTTCCGCGTTCTTCCGTTTTAGTTCATCGATAGAGCGTTCAAGTTCGGTGTTCTTCGTTCGGGCACCCTCAAATTGTAACGTCACTCGCTCGAGCATTAACATACTTGACTCGGCCGATGTTTTAAGAGTGGCATGATCTTGGCGGAGCTGCGATAGCTTGTCCTTTGATAATACTATGAAATCAATATTAGAACTCACATTGATCGAAGATAATGTTCACCTGAATCTCGTCTTTCTCCTTTTCAAGTACTAATATTTGCGCTAATCTGGTTTTGCGCTCTGTTGATAGGTTCCGTCGCAGACTGACAATGACCGCTCCGCATTTCGCCAGAATATCTTCTGTCTCGTTTTTCAGGCGGGCTATTGTATCTTCTAACTCTCCTTCTCTAATTTGAAAATTTAATATCTGTGTGTCCCTTTGCAACCGCTGCTTCTTTTCTTGCCTCGTAACTTCTTGTTCCTGCAGAAACCTCGTCTTGACCGTTTCCAGATCCGACAAAGTTCGTAGGTTTACAAGCCGATGGCAAGATATGAGTACGTCACAGCCTTCGCGCGACTCCTGTCTTTCGCGGTGGAGCTGCTCCTGAATCTCAGCCAAGGCCTCCTTATTTCGGCGTTGTTCTGAATATAGCTGGCCCTCGAAATTCTTGTTTGTTTGCTCTAGAGCGCGATTTCGTTGCACTAGATCGTCAATTTGTACTTGGTTAGATGCTTCCAGCGTTGGTACACGTGCATTTCGAGGTGTATGTTCCCGGACGAACATCTCAAGAGAAAAGGGATGAGTTGTATGTCTGGCGAATTGACGATGGGAGAGATCTCCCGCCTAGTTCTTTCTTAGATACGCGTCAATGTGGCATTCCAAAATACACACTTACGCTAAACGAACGGAAGCAAGGCTCGTCCAGAACGTGGTGCACGGAGTGCAAACATGTGCAAGCAACATACTACCATACTAATAATAACTTTCAAGCTACAGACGCCAGCAAAGAGCACTTTATTCACCCGTATACGGCTTCTGCGGCAAGTCTGCGCTCACCTCGAGGAACTGATTCGCGACGAAGTCCAACTGAAAGGAGCATTACCTGACCCTGCTTGGGAATGAGTCGAGTCGGAGTCAATTAGGTGATTCGGGTTTAAGATCTCGTACGCGGTCTTGATCTTTTTATTAATTTTAGATCGCACAATACAGGGAGGATACTCTCTCTTAGGTGCTAAGATGGCAGTATATGCTACGTGGACGATCCATTTCGATATAGTATGTTCCTATCTA
Source organism: Amanita rubescens (assembly GCA_015039365.1). NCBI lineage: Eukaryota > Fungi > Basidiomycota > Agaricomycetes > Agaricales > Amanitaceae > Amanita > Amanita rubescens. The sequence continues at coordinate 75,120 of WION01000202.1, read as the reverse complement.
CACCGAGTCGCTTGACAGATCATGTTATTACATACACGTCCAGTCTTGTGGCTTAGGCTCGGAGCCGTCAGACCCTCGGACACACAACTGAATCCTGTCACAAATCAACGCTGTGAAGACTTACGAATTGTAAACAATATCCGAATCATAGAATGTCACCCCAGTTGTTCAAATGTTCATGCTCAAGATGGGTACATTTTCAGCTGGCACTTTAGGACACTTTGATAGTCATGATAGCTTATTTTTAGGCCTAATTCAAGAACCAACCATTTCTGCCCCGTCACTGCTTTCCCCTAAGCGCTTCCAGTTGCCTTCTGCCATGCCCTATAATACCGGGACCGGAGTGAAAGCTATTTTGAAAATTCCGGCCGCCTTCCGTCGCCGAGTCCGTGACGAATCAATATGACGATCTACATTTCGGATCGTCATGACTGTATGAAGTCACATTTCCTGCTGATCGAATCAGAGACCTAGAATTAGACTCACGAATGGGGAGTAAATCCCTTCGATTGTTCCGGGCCTTGGTTTGCACGGCTTGATAGGGAAACACACCAGATCCCTTATTACCCATTGCAGGGACTTGTTACGCTTAGATGAACCTTTCTGCCTAATACATACACGACGGCACGCATTTGATCGGGCAACGCATCATCGCGACCCCAGGATGGGCGGCCAAGGACCATCGACAATGGACTGGTTGGCCACGTAAAACTTGCTCTGTCATTCGAAGTGAGCTATGAACATCGTCGTTCGAAGGTAAACCCGTCTCCAAAGCTTGTTTTCATATTGGATCTGCCGAATCTGACGGATCATCACGATCCCATAGTTGGAGAGCGTTAATATTAGCCTCCATTGCAACAGTGAATAGCGGATGACCGAAATTTTGGCCGCATCGATGGCTGCCAGTGGGCACAATCTATCGTCGGATTGATCAATATGAACTACATGGTCCGAAAGATTTACTAAACTATAGTGGCTCCCATAGGCAGGTTTCAATTCTCAATGGTACACTACAGATGTACCAGCACGCCTCAGTCACCCCTATGATGACATTCTGGTTGGGTAGACATATACCCAGCAAGCTAGTTTTTCCGAGTGAGGACAGCCTACTTTTCGATCGGAGCAAACGCGTTAGGTCATTAACTTCGAGCCTCGGGGTCGCTAAAGTTTTTGTACTCAGGTTTCATGACTTACCGGCACGCGATTAGAAAGATATTCCGTGCCCAGGTTTTGTTCTGCTGAGGTCCAGCATTTTCAGCCGAAGAGGCTGTTAATGCATATATAAACTCATTTGGGCCACCTCGTATTCCTGCAGCTGCCCCATCCTCCTCTATTTCAAAAGTAGGAACATCATGAAGCTATCACTGCTTGCTAGTGTCTTTTTGTCCACCCTTCTGGCGACTGTTATGTCTGCGCCTACCCAGGCAACCATAGGTTCCGTCCTTGGTAGGTTAATGATAAATCAGATATGGCACCGTTCTCAAAACATTGACAGTGATGTCAAATGTTCCCTATGGAGAGGGAAACCAGCTCTTGGTATCTGATATATATGCAGACGGCACTATTGTTAGTTCACAGATGATACGCATCTTATCACCCTTACACATTTGTTTATCAGGCTTTCCGTAATGCCACCAGAGCTGGTGGCTTTGGCGCCCATGGTTATACTGGTGGCCCTCTGGTCAAGGTCAATGATGGGCTCTTCAGCCAAGGTGCCATTGTGGTCTCCCAAAAAGCGAATATGGCAATAGCCGTTAATGTGAGTAATACGGTCGTGTATGTTGGAATTTTCGTTTAAAATACACCCAGGCTGGAGCAAACACCGTATCTATTTTCACCATTAACCCTGACGACCCTGGTGATGTCAACCTCTTGGCTAAACCTGTTGGTAGCGGGGGAGAATTCCCAACTTCTGCGGTTTTCAACAAAGCTGGTACAAAAGCCTGCGTTCTGAATGGCGGCGAAATCAATGGTGTTGCGTTCGTTAACTGTTTTCTGTGTTTTTTGTTTCCTAGTCATCTAATTTGTCGCCTCAGCTGCTTCCACGTTGATCAAATTAAAGGCTTGGTTCCCATCAGCCATAGCGTGCGTTACTTGAATATGCCGCAAACTACGCCGGCGTTCGGCGTGCCAGGCAGTGTAAGCCAAGTCGTCTTTTCCCCAGACGAAAAACAGGTGGTTGTCCTCGCCAAAGGCGACAACGTAACTGAGGGCTTTATTGCGGCGTGGAATATCAATACCGATGACTCGTTAGCGCAAACCCCCACAATTATGAACATTGGCAAAAATGTTTTCCCATTCTCGATGACTCCCATTCCCGGGTCGAACGCTTATGTCTCTGGCGACGCAGCACTTGGCTATGATATCTTCAATCTTGATTCTTTCCGGCGTAAGGACGTAAAACTTATGACAGAGTACCCAGTTCCCGGACAAAAGGGCATCTGCTGGTCTGTCCAAAGTCCCTTGACAGGCAACTACTACATGACCGACACATTCGGCGGCAAAGTTGTCGAGGTTTCCATCTCATCTGACCTTGAGGCAAAGACAGTGAAGGTGAGCATAGCAACGGGTCTTGTTGAAGTCGAGCCTTATATGTTTCATAGCAATATTATACGGATGCTTACGATGTGCTACTTGATATTGATGTCATCCACACGCCCTCGACAGAGTGAGTTTAGGTCTCGCTTCCCCATTAATGATAACTCACGAGTGCTTCAGCTACCTGTACTCGCTTGCCGCCAACTTTACTTCAATTAATGTTATGAAGATCGAGGGACCCGGAGAGGCCAATCTGATCCAGAAGTTGGATCTTACACCGGGTGCTTACAACCTAGGACTCCCAGTCGGTAAGTCTTTTAGTGATTGAATGTCATTTTTTTAGCTAACTTTGTGCGATTTATAGACCATCTTTACATCCAGGGGTTGGCAGTATATACTAAGACGCATTAGGGTGTTACATGATAGTAACAAATATAGTAGTCCTATTGTATGAATGCCATTATAGACGTCATCACATAGGCGAACTTGAGGTCTGACGTGAGATAACATTCTGTCATGCTGGCGGGCAGAGTGGACCCCGGACAAAGGAAAACGCCGGGTAGGAAGGGCAACGAAAAGTAGAGGAGGCGGGCTGAAGCGGTGTCCGGGGATCGCGTCAGGACTGTTCGCACCGAATTGCTGTCTTCTTCGTCCTCCGCGACTTTTAGCACCTCCTTCATCCTGTAAATCCCCATTTTCTTCAACAAAACGAACCGCACTTCTTACCTCTAAACTTCCTTTTTGCCCGCCGTAGCGTTATCCCTCGGTGTCTGGACGGCTTTCTTTATCTCATTTACGTCTTTCCTTTTCTTTTTCGATTTTAAGTGATGGCCTCCGCTCGACCGCAAAAATCAGGGAGGAAGGGGCTCCCTGACACTGCTCGGTACGCTTTGTCATTCCCCACCTTGCGATATGCTTACTTTGTCGCAGCCGCGGAAATGCTTGGGGGACTGGTGCCCGCGCTTCGCCTACCTTCTCGCCTTCAAGTGGTGCTTCTCGTACACCGAATCCCGCCACTCCCACTTCCCAAAGTGGATTTGCCTCCCATCCTCAAACAAACGGAACCAGACATGATACAGGCCTTCTGCAATCTCTCGCTGGCTTAACCGTATGCTTACCCGTCATGCACAAGCTGTCTGAGGTTGAAAAGTCATACTACGCAGGGTACTACTGTTGTTCTTTTGACAAAGACTGGCCAACGCTTTGAGGGCGTTGTGGCTTCCACGAGTGGAGAAGGGGATACGACGGGCGTCGCCCTCAAAGACGTTAAAGACCTCACTAATCCCGGGGCCGCCTTGAAGGATCACCACTTCGTTGCTTCGACGAATATCGAATCATGGACTTCCGGACCGGCAGACTCGAGACCATCCAATGGCGACAGTAGGCGTCTATTCTTTTCCCATTCCCACCTCACGTAACATTGTCTCAGCATTCCGGACTGACACGGACATCGGCCAGAAGAAGGGACCTGTCCGAGAACGAGAGCTGCAAGCATGGCAGCCTGGTGGGGATGTACCAAATCTAACCCAAGACGAAGCGTTTAATACTACTGGAAATGTATCCTGGGACCAATTCGCGGTCAATGAAAAGCTATTTGGCGTCAAAACCAATTTTGACGAAGATGCTTATACGACTAGACTTGATCGGTCAGCTCCAGATTACAAGGAGAAGGAACGCAAGGCTCTGCGCATTGCCAGTGAGATCCTTGGGGTACGTTCATCTCGCTATTTTTAGGCATCCCATATATACTTGACCCGAACAGACCGCTACCACCAACCTCCACGTGTTGGAGGAAAGAGGGCATATCGTCGAAGACGCTGACTCCAATGAGGAGGAAAAGTTTGTTTCTCACATCCTGTCCGAGGCTGTGTTAGTTATGCTCTATCACAGATACGGTGCCGTCGTGCGTGGGTCAAACGCCTATATTCCCCCAGCTGCTAGAAAGCAAGCTGCCATGGGATCTACCACTGCCATTAATGCGCCCAAGGCTGAGGCCCCGAAAATCGCGGTTAATGGACCAGATGGCGCTCAGATTTCCACTCCGCCATCGAAGACATCCACTCCTGCTCCTGCGGCAGCGCCGTCGGCGACAAGTCAAGTTCCTGCAAACAAGGTATCATGACATGAAACTAATGTGCTACTTTTGCTCATCTTCTGTATTAGCCTCCTGCTGACCCTCTACCTGCGTTCCGCGATTTCGTTGTCAATGAGAAACATCGTTTGACTCAAAAGCGTCAGGCGCTCGTCAGGAGTGAGATGGACAAGAAAATATCAGAACTTATGAAATTCGGTCAGAGTTTCAAGGTTCGCGTCATAATAACTCTAGGCGATGCAATTTCTGACAAAATCGGTGTAGCTGAACAAGCCCATTCCGGAAGATCTTGTGTCGATACTTGCTAAAGACGAGGAGAAACAGCGCGCTATTAGGGAAAAGGCTAATCTCGACGCACAATCTTCCCAAGCCCGGAGTATTGGTGCACCCTCTCCTGCTAATGCCACCAGAGGAGTTCCGCCAAATGTCAAGCCAGATGCCTCACGCAAATTAGCTGCTGTTGCCAAGACACCTAACACTGGGGTTGCTCAGGGATCCTCTACCATTGCGCCAAAGACGGCCATGTCCGCGAAAGCGGGTGGTGCAACGGAAGCTGGCACCAAAAAACCTACGATCAATATGTTTATTCAGGCTATCCCACCTTTCCGAGGAAGCAAGCCTAAAAGCACATCGAATACGACCAATGGCGCACAAACCACGACCTCTACCAATGGCTCTGCTACCAATACTCCTGCGTCACCAACCGCCGCGCGCCTTAATGCTAATGCCTCGTCATTCCGTCCGAATCCAAAAGCCAGCGCATTTACACCGGTGAGATCCAATCTTTACGGTAATTCCTTCACTAACAACTATCCAGGGTGCAAACTCGCCTAACGCAAGCAATTCTAACGCAAGCCTGGCCTCCGCTTCGCCCAAGCCCAAGTCAGAATCGGTGAGCTCATGAATTAGAAGCAAATTAGTGCATTTTTAAACTTGTTGCCAGGTATCTGCTACCCCCAATCCATTCTTTGGCAAGCAAATCAAGAAGGCTAACGTTGTACCGCTCAAAGATGACTTCAATCCGTTTAAGCACGGCAAAGTGGGCGATCCCGCACAGACATGTACGTGTATTTTGTGCTTTTGACAAGTCAAAATCCGACCTTGTGCTAGCTCAATCATGGCCATACTCGGGGAAACGTTACAGCCAGTTGTTCCCCCCTACCCAGCACCAACCTCAGCCCCACGCTCCGCATATAATGCCTCCTGGGCCTCCACCAATCCCACCTCCATCTTACGAAGAAGACTCTGCCGCTCAGGCAGCTGCAAGAGGTTATGTTTATGCATATCCACCCTATGCTTACCCCGGTCAGGTATGTTATGCCAAGGACATTCAATTCGATCAGCCAACTGAACTCAGTGATAGCCTATGATGCCTGGTATGGCACCTCCTGGGCCCCCGACCGCTTATTTGCCTGGACCATTTATGCAGCCTATGCCGTATCCTCCAGGAATGCCTTCCCCTGGTTTGTTAACTATCAAACAGAGGATTGGGTTGAGACTAATGTTATTCTTTCGTGCACAGCTATGTACCCTCCTGGTATGGGACAAATGCCGCGTGAGTTTAAAACTGCAGGCCGAGTCCCTGGTTCTGAAAGTTTCGCTAGCACAAGCCTATATGCCGCCTCCACCTCCCCCAGGAGCTTACCCTCCACCGCCTAATGGTGCAGGCCCACGACCTTCTATGCCCCCAACGCCTATTCCCGCACACGCACATCCATACTATCACCAGAGTCCTCAGAGTATGCCTTTGTTGCAAGAGTTTGCGAAAAAGTATTGACTTCTCTATTTGTAGTGCAACATGCCGTACCATACCCTATGATGATGCCCCCACCGCCAAACGTAGCGCCACATCCATACGAAGGTGGACCTGCTCCGCCTGTGCAGATGGGTGGACATGCATAGTTAGGTGTCGGGTCGTTGATCTTCTTAGGGTGTCGATGAGAGATGGTCAGGAGATGTGCGTTTATTAACGACGTTGCAGTGCCACTCTTTGACTTTGGGTTTGGGATTTCACTGTTTCACTTCTTGTCGTATCATGGTCTTTGAAAGTCTGCGCAACCTCAGTCAAGATTCTGTGTAACCCTACATGTCTATCTTTACTTGTTGTGTTGTTGTGGATTTGCAATATTCATGTATACGTCGAGACGCTGATTTGACGCGAGTGATTCGCTTTCCAAAAAGTTACGCTAGATTGAATAAACTGCGTACATGGTAAAGATTAGGTATCATCGTAACGACGCCATCTCCACTTTTTTCAACAACCCCTTGAGCGTACCGCTTGATCGATTACAATTGGCCTGCAACCATTTTTCCATTTCTTTCCGCAATTCTGCCAACTCGGAACAAAGAGGCAGTGAGCCGTCCGACCTGACTTGAGAGGAATTCAAGAGTACGTCAAACAGGCTGTTCCACAGATCGGTCTGCCAATACCGCTTGAACGATGTTCCAATCTTGTACCGCGTCGTTGATCCCGCACCGTCGGTAGTGGTAGCAATGGCGTTCGACTGGATATACTTTCCAAACAACATACAGTAAATGATACCAGCGAGTCCGAAGTAGTCCGTTTGGTACGTCCACGGCTTGTTCTCGCGCACCTCGAAACAGTCGCGTTCGTCCGTCTCCCACTCGGCGAGGTACTGCTGCCCGCTCGGGAAGAGCCTCGTATCAATTGCCCTTCCAAAGTCGATGATACATAGGCCTTTGCATGCCCAGCCGCCATCTCCCGAAGGCTGATACGAACTTGACCAGGAAGAAATGCCGCCTGGCACATCTTCTAGACGCAATAGGCAATTATCGATCTTGAGGTCTCCATGGATAAACCCAACGCTATGCAAGGTTTCCACGAATTTTAAAAGTTCGATGGTGAAGAAGACGACCAGGAGTTCATCGAGAGATCCACTTTGTTGTGCTACGCCGGTGGATGTGGCGTTGTTGACCATGCTGAGAAGCGTGCCTTGCGCACAAAAATTGAGTGCTAGGAAGGATTCATCTTTAAATGCATAAAGTGCGTGTGGAAGGATGATCGATCGACGCTCAGGCTGGGGGCAGAGCGGAATGTAGCCGTCGAAGGACATGATATTCCCATAGGTTCCGTGGGCGGACAACCTTTAATGCAACTGTACGACGAACCCGATTCATCATCATCGTCCTCTAGATCATCCTCGTCCTCTTCATCTTCATCCTGCGTTCGATGGCCGGACGCCCAAATCCCTAGCCTTAAACACGGACCCAAATCCTCCTTCCCCGAGTTTCTCCGAAACGCTAAACCGTTGCCCATTCAAGTTCAGAGAGAAGTCGGTCATATCCACACCAGGATTTGCGGCCAGCCGCTTTCTTTGTAAACTTTTCTAGGGCATCTAGCATGCTTGATTCCTGGTCGCGCAAGTCGTAGTAATGGGAATCTCGTGGAATGCGAGACAGTAGAGTAGATAGTATCGGTGCATCGAACGGGTTGCATGGGTTTGGTGGCTTAAACGTGGACGACAAGGTTAGTGTGTCCGCAAGACTGAGCCCTCCCGCGGGTTCCTCTGCCTCGAGTAGAGACGTATCAAACAATCTACGTCGAGGGTTTTCTTGCTCTTCATCTGCTTTGAGTTCCGCAGCCAGTCTTTCCGCAGCGCGCAGGGCGTCCCGCTCGCTCCATTGACAGCCATTGGTCTCTTTCGTGTTCAAACTCGCCATCTTCCTCATACCCATCAAACATATCGTAATCCTCTTCGTCAGGAGCACGCAAGCGTTCGCTTGGAGTTCCTCCACGAGTGCTTACCGTGTACTCGATCGTACGTTCCGTAATGGGCGTCATAACATTGATCCTCCCAAATCGACCACCTAGAGGTATACTTTCCTGATCTTGATAGCGGTGATGATGATGCGCGTCCTGGAAGGATTCTCCGATATACTCGAGCTCCAAGTCCTCCTCTACAACACTTTGTACTCGTTCAATGTCATCTGCTTCTTCGTCGTCTTCATAGTCATAATACTCTTCATCATAAGAGGCGGGTACGACTCCTTGCTCAGGAATCTCGGCAAGGTCGCTAAATGAAGACGAGGATGAAGACGAAACGCCCGAAGACGGCCAACTAACACTTGGAGCTAGCACAGGTCTTGGCTGGGCTTCCTTCAGAGTGGCTTTGGGCTTGGAGAAGACAGAGCCAGAGGAAACGGGCGTATTTTCCTTGTCTCCTGGGTCGACGTATGGTCTGAAAGCAGATGTAGCAGCAGCAGATGAAATCGGTTTTCCTTTCGTCCCTAAAAGGGGTGAAGGCGGTAGGTTTTCCTTCTGCAACGGTTGACTTGGAAGTAAATGGATTCTCTCTGCCAAGACTTGGCATTTGTGAATCTCCGGCCCCAGACTCCGGTTCATGGTTGGGTAGCTGTGGTTGGTCCTGCTCAGGTGGACGGGAGAAAACTTTGAATGGAGTCCGAGAATTCTCGGCATCTGCCAGCGGCCTGAAAGCAGAAGCTTTCTTGGACGACGATTGCACGGACCTGTCCTCCGATGAACCTGATGGAGATCCTATGGTACCTTGCGAATGGGTTCGCTCGTGCGTTAGGGCTTTGGATCTGCGTTGGGGCTTGCCATGATCATCGGTGAGAGATTCACGGACCGGTGCAAGCGGTGGAGTCTGTCCACGGCCTGCAGGCGTAAATACCTTGAAAACCGCTTCTGACGGGGTCTCGGCAGGGCTAAGTGAGCCGCTTGGCTTGGAACCGGAAGTCGATGCCATATCCTTTATCGACAGCGCAGGCCGCGAATTAGCCGCAACTGGTGTTTTACTTGATTCCGAATCCACGAATGGTGTAAACTAGGACGGGACTCAGATGGTATAACTAATGAACGTCATATTACAATACCTTGCTCGAAGCAGGGGTGACCCTGTTGGATTTGGCATTTTCGTCGACAAAAGGTCGGAATGCTGTAAAAAGTATTTGCAATTATGAAAGACTCTTCTTGGCTAAAGGAGAATATAGGGCATATACGAAACTCACTTGCAGTGGGAGTCTTGAAATTTTGGTCATTCTCGCCTCTGCTTCGGTTGACATTCTCGCTATTGCTGTTTTCGGTGGGTGATGTAAATCGCGGCTGGGCAATGGGTGTAATGGGTTCGATCTTCTTTAGCGGCGCGTGCTTGCTTCCAGGAAGCCCCATAAACTTAGTCTTATCAGGGGAATTATACATCCCGAAGACATCCGCCAGGGCTTCCTTGGTATTAATAGTGACTGTTGGCTCTGCTCCACCGCCGTAAATACTTTTCCTTCTGTGTGGTCCCAACCCGGTTGACATTTGCACATCAGTGCTGGGATCGTCCCGAGCAGCTGATGATGATGAGGGTTGGGAGGAATTTGTTGGAGGCAGTGGCGCCCATTTCTTGCCCAGCAAGCCAATAGATCTCGTCCGCGCCTCCTGTATACTGTACTCAACGCTCTCGTCTGTAAAAAGAAGCGAAAGATTGAAACGGAGCTTCTCAGGACGTTTCCCTGGAGCAGGTGGCGCCAGCATTTGGGCGTATCTGGAATGAGGTGTAGAATTGGTGGTGTTAGTGGTGGCGGTAGAAGTGATGGTGGTTGTAGCGCGATGCGATCTAGCTGTTGAAGTTGAGGCGGTTGAGGACGGGGGAGTAGAAGAGGCGGTAGCTGTAGATGACGAAGCGGTAGAAGATGAGGAGCTGAATCGTTTCTGGAATTCACGGTATCGGCTTTTGAGTCGTTCTTGCGGCCTGGCGCTTCGTGCGATGCCTTTGGAGTATATGGCATCGGCTTCCTGTAGTCTGGCAAAGTCTTGGCTGAGAATGCATGTAAGGCCATGGTGATACACACCTCCCATCTTTCTCGAGGAGAGTGGCATATTCCTCGTATAGCATGGAATAAGATGTTCCGATATTGCTGGATATCAGAGACGCGTATATTGCGATCGCGTTCGCGCGCGAGAGTTGGCGAGCATGAAGTGAGCATAATTTAAGGTATCTCAAATCTGTCTTGTACAATTCGTCATCTTTGAATACTCTAGTTGCTTCTTCAAGCAGTTGGGTAAGCCCGGAGTCTCGATCCCTTTCGCCGTAGTGCTTTAAAGTCCACTCTACGAACTGATAGTAGACTGCAAGGGGATCATCTTCCTCTGTGAAAGCATTTGCGAGCTTTGCCCTGTATCGTTGGCGCTCTCGATCCCTGTCAGCGGCGGTTGCGCGCGGTGGTGCCATTGAGTTGAACTCGTCATATTTACACTTGTTTGTCCATCATGTCGCGTCCGCTCATCACGTGATGGCGCCTTTCCGTGCCGGATAGCCGCGGATGGACGCATTGCCATCTTGCAGTAGCCTCGTGGAGCTAAAAATAAATATGACATAACGTTTGATCTTGACCAACAGGACCGTACACGCCAACGAAAACCTGAAAATTGACATTTATAATAATGCCGGGGTCAATGGAATCTGGATGGATATATCTTATTCTTAAACTCGACCCTCTTCTCTATCTTCGCATAGCTGGCCATGCACTCTTTCCTTCTCTTGCTGCTTTTCCGGATGACGCTGTGGACCAGCCGTTTATCTATTGCGGCAGCGCAACAACAATGTCGACTTAATCGCCCTTCCACTAGCGTACTAACGAGTACGCCGTCCAAAGTCGCTACTCCCACAGGGTCTGGTACCAATACACCTTCTCAGTCTGCCACTCCGTTCCCCTACGGACAACAACCGATACGCGGGGTGAATTTGTGAGTTCGATTTCGGGGTTCATCAGCGCCCTTCTCTGACTACTTTCTCAGAGGCGGTTGGTTCGTGTTGGAGGTGAGAATATCCGTGTACGAATGTTCACCGCCCCTAAATAGCTTCCGAAATCCGGATCTAGCCCTGGATAACGCCAAGTATATTCAAGGCGGCGAACAACACCGCAATAGTCGACGAGTATACGTTTGGACAATACCTCGACGTCAACACGGCTCAGAGCATTCTACAGCAGCATTGGAGTACAGTACGTCGTTTGAACTAGGGGTATTTCTATTTCAAGCCATTGATTTTACGGAGCTAGTGGATAACTGAAACTGATTTCATCGCTATCAAAGCAGCAGGCCTGAGTCACGTTCGGTAAGTCTATTCACGGAACCCAAGTATGCGCTCATCCTTCTAGAATACCACTTGGCTACTGGTCCGTGCCTCTCACCTCCGCCGACACGAACACGAGCACATCCATCAGCCCCTACCTGGCGGGCGCATGGCCCTACCTGCTGCAAGGCCTCAGCTGGGCTCAACATTATGGCATACATGTCATCCTCGATCTACACGGTGCGCCTGGCTCTCAGAACGGCAACGACAACTCGGGCCAACGCACAAACAATCCACAATGGGCTCTGCAAGCTGAAGACGTCCAGAGGACTCTCGACACGATAGAATTTATAGTCAAGAATGTCAGCGACCAAGTGGATATTATCGAGCTATTGAACGAGCCGGCTGCGTCTTTGTCGCCTCAGTGGGCGCAGGTGATAGCGCAGTATTGGCAAGAAGGGTATAACGTGGTCCGCAATGCCGTCGGGAGCGACATCAAAGTCATGATTGGAGATGGGTTCCTTGGTGTCCAGGTGAGCATAGGAATGGCCTCTTGCGACCAAGAGCCAACTTGACGTGCTGATAGAACTGGACCAATTTCCTAACTCCACCTGCTGCGCAAGGCGTTATGATGGATTATGTACGTACGCCTCGTATACCCAAGTGATATCGCTTCTCAACCACTTTCACTTCTAGCACCAATACCAAGTATTTACCGATGCAGTGCTTAACCTCACATGGGACGGGCATATACAGGTGAGCCTTCCCTTCTCAATCTCACATTCCCTTTAAATCAACATGCACAAGTTCACCTGTCCAAATGATACCCTCTTTCACTTCATACGAACAGAGCAATCTATGGACCATTACCGGCGAATGGTCCACCGCCATAACTGACTGTGCGAGCACCACCGGTATACGCTGGGATGGTTCGATCTACCCAGGTGCCGAATACCATGGTTCATGTACGAATTTGACGGGCAGCTATCAAACGTTTTCACCTGCCTATATGACTTTCCTACGCCAGTGAGTTGCGCGTGTCGTTTGACTCGGCCGTGAATTATAACCGTGAAATATAGGTACTGGGAAGCGCAAGCCGACCTCGGTGAAAGTATACAGGGATGGTTGTATTGGACGTGGAAGGTGAGCTGATCATAATCGTTTATGTTATTCGTGCTCAGCGTGCGCCAGACTGAAAGCGCCGACGAATGGAGTTACCAGAAAGGATTAGAAGGTGGCTGGATACCACAAAATGCTAGTCAACGCCTATACCCGGGGATATGTTCACAGTCGACGTCATGATGTGCGACTTACGTGCGCATCACCTCTATTTAATACTGTATTGATACATACTACATACAATCGTTGTTTGTACTAGATAGAAATTGCATGTAATATTATTAACCACCCAATGAAGATCGACCTGAAAAAACCTGTATTAACATTGTATTAGTAGATTTGCGGAGGCCAATCTGGAATTGTCTTGAGCGTAATGTTCGTAGCCTCGCGAACGCGTCTCTTGCTCGCCAGATCCGGAGAATGTCGATACCCAGAATAAACTTCCCGCATTTGAAATGTAGATGCAGCGAGGGAGTCTACAGTGACCGTACTACGTCAGTCAAGCCATCGCTTCGACCGTACACCAAGCGCCACTCACCAAAGTTAGCTTCAGCCTCTTTCCACAGCTGCAAAGACGAGCGTAAGCGAACCGAGAATACAATAAGGAAAGAAATACATACCCCTTGCAACCGATTACCCTCCTGCTGAATTTGCTGAGCCTGATAATAATCCGCATATTGTATCTGATTCTTCAACTGCCCGGCCTTTGCCGCCAACTCCAACTTCCTCGAGTTCCACGCATCCTTGAGGGATTCAAACCCACTCAACAGCTGCTTCCACGTATAATCATCCCACCGCTCCACCTCGGCTTTATACGTCCGTACGAATTCACGAGGATGGAGAAGTCCAGTGGCGGATCTCGAAGTTGTCGGAGTTTGCTGCGACGGAGGAACGCCGAAAGAGCCGACGCTTGTGGAGGGACTTAAGAGCTGAGGGCTCTGATTGGCCGGAGTAGCTCCGTCCCAACCTTGCCCTATCGATGCATAGGGATCGAATTGGGCGACGTAACCGGGGTTAGAGAGGATCTGTTGCTGCGCAGGACGGTAGGCTGGGGTTTGGTTCGTTGTCGTTTGACCTGTGAGATATCCATAGCTGCTGCCGCTGATGCGCTGCTGTCCAAAGGCACCTGTAGGTTGAGGCTGATTGTATCCGGTAGTATTCTGCACAGTATACTGAGTCTGTTGATACTGTGGATATGTCTGAGTGACGAGACCGGTTGGCTGTGGGTTGACCCAGGAAGTGTATTGAGTTGTGGTTGTCTGTACTGGTGGAGAGATGGTAGCTGATATGTCTGGGAAGCGCAAGTGTGAGTTGGAGGGGTCGTCGATGAAGGGATTGTTAGAGTACATGAAAGCTGCGGACGGAGATGATGATCACGTGTATACATGAAGCAACTACATTTTGACATTTTTTATCCTCTACCCTCGCCTCACTTTTGGTGCCGGGAGTAGTCCCAGCATTCCGAACACAGTCGCGTACAGCCCGCATGCGCTGTTATCATCAGCACAGCCTCACAACCGAGATAATCAATTACTTACCGCCCACCAATCCTTTTCCGAATCCTAGCCGCGTCCACTGCCCAAGCGTGTATACAAGCGCTAGCCAGCCCGTCACCATGGACGCCGTTAGCACAGGTATCACCCGCGACAACAATCCCGACTGTCTCCACGATCGGAACTGTTACATGTCAGCACCTGACTCGTGGAGTAGTAACAGGAGCGCGTACATCTGGCTCAACACCCTTGATCAGAGGCGTGAGCAGAACATAGATAAACAATCCTATGGTCATCACACCGCTTGCAAGAAAGAATAACGTAGCAGATCTGTCGGTAGTACTAGTGAAGGGTACCGTCCGTCATGCCGTCGGAGAACGCTTACTGTGGCCAGGAGCCTACACGGCCATGGTACAAGCGCCAGATCTCGTGCAATGTACCGAGGTAGTAAGTGACTGCAACGCCGGGAATGACGAGTTTGAGTTGGCGAAGAGTGTGTTGCGACCAGCGTGGGGGATTGGAAGACATTTGAGGAGGACACGAAATCGGATTTCACGTGCTAAATACCATCGCTGTTGCTACCCAATCGAGATTACGCCCCTCTATCTCCTCTCCGCAATGCAACGCAATCAGACATCTCACGTCGCACACAAATTGAGTAATAGTATAGCTACATTTTACTATCTACCTTTTCCTCGTCAGCCACCTTCACCACACTGTACGCTCATTAGACAACTATATTCAGGTCAGTGTTGATTCACCACTTACAGTTTCCCCGTGTTTCCACCAGTGAAGAGCATCGGCAGTGCCCTAGGCGCTTGCTCCACACCACCTTCTACAATATGGAATTTTCTCTTTATGGATCCATTGCTGATCCCCTTCGCCAATTCCCGGCGGGCTTCCTCATATCTAGAGGCGTAATCGAATCTACATTTTTTCGTCAGTCAAGCAGGTTTGGTAATCGAACTGCCTAACGTACACAATGAATCCTTGTATAGTAGCACGCTGACCGATGAGGTTTGAATAGTTTTGTAGCCCCTTTGGCTTTGTAGAGTCTAAGAAACCGTTACCAAAAAGTAAGGTGATTTTAATCCCTTTTTGACGCACTGTAAGTCGAAATAGCTCCTAATCCGCTCATGAGCGACCTTCTCGTAATAAAAAAAATCTGACTGACGCACCACATAATGGTATTCTGGCACCTTTATTCAGACGCGTCAACATGAAATCTAACATGTCGCCTGCCATGACACAAATTCAGTTGATTACTCCTGACGTTAGATGCCAAACCTGACCTCCAACATTGTCAAAATATACATCGAGGTAGCCAATGCTTTTGATGTCCTCTCGGAACGTTGGACTCTTGTAATTGAAAGCGCCATCAATGCCAAGCTCTTCCTTGAGCCAATCGCACTTGTCTTGAGAGCCTGCGATGCCATAAACCTTGGCACCGGCTGCTTTTCCGAGTTGACAAACAAGGGAACCAACGGAACCTGCGGCGCCAGAAACGACTAAAGTTTCGCCCTTTTTTAACTTTCCAATATCTTTTAGGCCCTAAATAGCAGATCAGTTAGCGTAAACGGTCAACTTGACGTATCGTTTACTGACAAAGTATGCCGTCAGACCTAAACAAGTGACGTCAGTAACTTTTCTGTGGAGATAAAGGCTTGCATACCTGAGATTCCGAGGGTGTTCAAATAATCCAGCAGAGTGCCTCCTGGAGGGACGCTTATAAAAGTCGTCAACATAATCTTCAATCTCAAGTTCAAAACGAACGTACATCAACTTTTCGACAGCATCGTCATTCATCACTGCATACTCCGTCATCCCAAAACTTCCACTGACATTGTCACCTTTTCGTAACTTGCTATTCTGTCCAGCCTCAACGACGATTCCTAGCCCAAGCGCTCGCATAACCTATCATAATCCCACATTTCAATCCTCGTCTTGGAAGACAAACCAACACGAACGACGTACTGCACCAATCTGGACTGGGGGCAAATAACTCCACACGTCGCGTAGCCAGCCACGCATGGCAGGGTCTAGGGAAAGCCACAAAACTTTGACGAGCACTTGTCCATGTCCAGGCTTAAGCGTGTCGTCAAAAGATAACGTTTCTACCCGGAATGTATCCGGCTCAATATCAGCGACGGGACGTGAGTTTAGAACGACCCGTTTGTAGTGTGTCAGCGACATGGTTGCAGTTTATGCTTGGTAGAAGAATAGGGTGTGTTGGACTTGAGGACTCGAGTACTCACACTCCCATTACAAGCGCTTTTAAATCTTGCTGCATGTGCTGAATGGGGATTAAGCGCGAGACGCTCAGTCAGTCGGCAACCGGCTATTCGATAACCGGTTCGCTCGGCCGTAGCCCGAAGTGCTTACTACCGTGCTTTCTTCGAAAGTATAAAGGGGAGCGTATTCGTCATTTTAAACTCTCATATATTACACATGAAGACCGTC
The DNA here is from genome assembly GCA_015039365.1 of Amanita rubescens. Classification (NCBI taxonomy): domain Eukaryota; kingdom Fungi; phylum Basidiomycota; class Agaricomycetes; order Agaricales; family Amanitaceae; genus Amanita; species Amanita rubescens. The sequence goes on along the minus strand of WION01000202.1, from coordinate 58,378 downwards.
AGTACACCAAATGATAAGGTAAGATGTTGCTTGATCAGACTTGTGGCTCTTCGTATTCCGAGACTGATATCTTTGGGCTGTCTTGAGGCACGTTCGCCTGCCCATTGGCATGTCCACTTCCAAATCGTCTGTGGTTGTTGACGACACGCGCATACTCTGCATGCGCCTTTGGGACGACTGACGAAGTACTTTCTCAGCTCAAAAGAAGAACGAAAGGAAGGTAGGACAGACCTCTATCAGAATCCGCGAAGAAGAATTCGTACAGGCAAATAGAGAATAACGTTGCAGGGATGTTGGTCAATGCGGCTATAGCGGCATATCGTCCACCGGCAGCTAACGAGGATCATACGTCAACGACAGCTGAAACTCGAGTCTCGTAAACCCGAGACGTACCTGCTGTTCCCCAGTACGTTATTGCCAAAAGGCGTGCACCGACATCACGGGCGGTGTTAAGTGCGACTGGGGTTTTTCATTTCAATTTACACGGCTCAGAATCTGTCACAAAGAATATACTCACTGGCGGGCACAGCGAAACCCCAAATAACCACGGCACTTTGACAAGGTCAACTTCTAGGATTGGCAAAACGAGTAGTTTGGGACGTACTATGCGATCGCAATGACAAAGGGTATGAGTGGGGGAGGGACAATAGGGTTGGTCGGATCCAAGGAACCCCAGATAACCAAAGCAACCAGTGCAGACTAGGTAGTCGTTCAGGAATCCAAGCACCAAGACAGCTAAAAAGAGGACTCACGTTCACGAATTCGTTGAGGAAAACTCTACCATACGTTTGCCCCGGTGGTAGATACAGCGCGAAAATGCCTGCTGTACCACTCGGTGTGAATTGGATTTGATCGTACACACCAGCCACCTTCAAAGCTGTTTCGGCTTCGAGGATGAAGACTCGCCATTGATGGTATATGAGGAGCGAGGCGACGTATGCACCGAAAATTTGGGCAATGATGTATCTGTCAAAGGAAGAATTTGATTGGCTGCAACTGTCATGCGCTCCTTGATACTCACCCTGGGACTTTTTTCAGTGGGAAACCGCGGAAGATGGTGAAGGCGATGGTGATACATGGACTGATGTGGCCACCGCCTGATGTTGTACCACATATACTCAGGGCCAGGACAATGCCGATCGCATAACCCCAGCCTATTTGGAATACCGCTAGCCGAAGGGATAAGCTGATCGTTCTGTTCAAAATGAAGACATACTTACAGCTCAAACCATCTTGCTTCAAGATGCTGCCGATGATAAAAGGTGCAGTAGCTCCGACGCCTTTCCATGCATACTCAATAATGACAATCAGGTCCTTGTCGGCTAATTCTCACCAGCGTATGTGTAGAAAAAGACACCCATCTGGGAGGTTATTGTTGGGCCATAAACATATACGGGAATGATATTTTTTTTACTCACTGCTTCAGCGAAGAGCTCCATGACATAGTGCACGCCAGGCCGACTTCTGTACTGCTCCCAAATCTCAAATATCCTTGGACGTTTGACAACATCACGTCGGTACACCACAGGGGTTGAAGACATCGTAGACAATGGGGGACGGTGAGTAGTAGCTCCGCAGTGGCCTCATGTCATTTTATATCGGGGCTTATTTTGAATCTGGAGTTGTTTAGTTATGATAGGTACATTGATCAAGTGTCAGTGTTATTAAAGGAAGCTATACGAAAGGAGATAATGGGCACTTACATTCTTGAGTCTTGACTCTCAATTACATTGTGCGTGAAGTCCAAAGATAGGTCGTTCTTTTCAGTCTGTGGCCGATCTAGCTGAGTCTACTTTCCTCGACGATAGGTATCAACGTCAATCCAGACACAGGCGCTTCACAACTGACCTCTTGTACTTCAAGTCGCCCATAACGGATTGTGGACGGACGCCCTGGGTAAGACCAGGTTCGAAAACGGTAAGTTGTGATCAGTGATCTAAGTTCAATCACCATGTGCGCCCGTCAGTGGGATTTTACTGGCAATATCATCGGAGGAATCAAGTGCCGTTGAACGTATGGAAAGTTTGTCATATTGGACAGGGGATGTCATATTGCCCGTTTCGGATCTACGACTCGGAGATCCGCCGTCGACGGGAAGACGAAACTTGTTTCTTTGCGAGAATAGGATGGCATTAGAAGCGATTTCCCATGAGATAAGCATATGAGCTTGAATACAGTTCCTGGATACGGCAGTCCTTACACGTTTAACGATGAACGAACAACGACCACTCTGGTCATACGGAGTCCCGTAATGTTCAATTCAATAACATTCTCATGGCTAGCTGATCATTTGATCATTATTATTATAACTTTCGCAGATCTAAATCGGAAAGTCATATTGCAAGATATATGAGGCACGCTGCGACGAAGCCCATAGCAGCATGGTTAAGTGTGCCAGTTCTGATGGCCTCACTATATTTGTTCCACGTATACGCATACGCGCATATATATACTTGTTGCATTTTTAACGCGCCCAAGTTAGAATTTGGAAATGAGCGCGTTGACTGAGAGTCGCCTCATTCATCCATCTTTTGGCCTTCGAAAGTTGTACGTTACTTTTTTCATGCTTCCGGAGGTAATGGTTATGGTTACTTAAAACCTTCTCTGACATTGTGCGCTCCGGAGTGGTCGGGCGCGGTGTATAGGATACGAATCCATGGTAATCATGTTCAACGCCGTCTATGATTGCGCGAAATAATCCATTGGTTTTCTACTCATCCTCATAGCCTTGTACAGGTGTCCGTGGCCCCCTGGGAACTACGAACCATAACGTCAGTCAGAATCAGGTATTGCAGCTAACATAGAATTGGCGTACGGGGATAACTCGTCGGCACCATCTCTGCAGGTCTGTAGCCCCATCTCTCGCGAATTGGAGGCACCGTGACGACCAAAACTGGGCCAATTGTACCAATTATTACAGAGTAGAAAATAACAGGATTCTCATGGGCTTGACGTTGCTAGATTGTCGTGTTATTTCTATCTCACAATCTCTGATCCATTTATGAACTCACGAGGTAACGGTAAGTCGACCTGAAGGGACCAGTTATGCTTGCCATTGCTGGCTCGGACTTGACAGGAAAGAATGCTACTGTTGCACAACATGTCCAAATACGGAACACTGCATCACGTAATCGCCGTACTCGTTTCTCTGTCCCCGCTCATCATGTCGATGGAAGAGAGCATAAGTCTTGAAGAGACCAATAAGATTCGTATCTCTCTTGGCCTCAAACCTCTCACAGAAGACAAGGCTCCTGCAGATGACAAAGAACAGCAGGCTGCGCGAAACTATGCCAATCATCGAGAGGCAGAAGCAAAGGAACGGGAGACAAAGTATGGAACCTATCAGCCTCCACTTTGTAGCGACTAATGTTTCCTGTTTTTCTATAGGCGTATTGCTGATGGCATTGCAAAGTGAGTACCTTTCTTCCTCGCAAATCACAGTCACTTCCATCTTCGCCTATGGGCGTCTTAGGCCCACTTGTCTTTGACTGTGAAGAAAAAGAGCAATGATGCTCACACGTCCACTTTCTCAGGGTGCGAAATCGCCGGGAACTCAACGCATCGCTTAAAGGTGCGACTCTTGGTGATGCAGATGGCGACGCCGGCAGTGCCTTAAAATGGCTTAAAAGAAGCAAGAAGCGGGAAAAAGAGCTGGCTCAGAAGCGTCAGGAGGAGTTGGAGCAGATGGATAAGGTGTTTGAAGGTCGAGAGTACACTGAGCGTGAGCAACACGTTACGAGTCAGATGATCGGTTTATGCTAACGGTTCTCGCATAGGTGATCTTGAAGGGCTAAAGGTTAGCCATGACTTCGACGAGCTGAACGAAGGCGACGCTCGAATACTTACACTGAAAGATAGCCGCATCCTGGATAACGAAGGCAAGTTAAAACTTTCATCATCTTAATAATCTTCTTATGGAGGAACAGAGGATGAGCTACATAATATTGAGATGGCAGAGGCAGAAAGAGACAAAAAGAACCAGGAACTCAAGATTAAGAAACGCGATTATACCGGCTACGATGACGAGGAATTTGCTGAGGGGAACCTAGGCATGAAGAGAACAGTTTTGTCAAAGTATGACGAGTTTTTGGAAGGTACTCGGGAAGTCGTAAGTTCTCTTCTCTCTTCGCGCCGTGGTTTTTATGTCGTTGGCAGGGCTTCAGATTAGGCGGTTCCGTCATTTCAACCAAAGTAAAGAAAGATGAAGAGATGCAACAAGCAGCAGCAGCAGTCAATAAGTCTCTCCTGTCGATAGACTATATCAGTGAGTATAATTTGCACTACCCCAATTCCATCACTTTAACGACTCCCTCTTCATAGAGAACGTTGAATCATCTGACTATCTGAAGGAAGGTGATGTCGGATTCAAAAAACCTAAGGTGTGTTTCTGTCATTTTCGTACGTTCTCAATCAAATATGTTATAGACTAAGAAGAAGCGTCCATCGCGCAGAATGCCTGCAGAGTCGGATGAGAAGCCTAATGGGGACGAAATGGATGTCGACGAGAAACCAATCGTTCCTGTTGAACGGGAGCGCGACTTCAATGTGAATTTCGTGGACGACGACGAACTTCAAGCGGCTTTGACGCGTTCACGACGAGCAAAGCTACATAAAACAAAGAAGTTGACACCAGAACAACTTGCGCAAAAGAGTTCGTGTTGACTAGCCACACTTCTAGAAACTTTACTGACCCTAGATGTAGTTGCAGAGCAGCGGGCACAAGAAGAGGAAGAGGCAATGAATGGTATCAAGGTTGAGGAGGATGCCCAAGAAGAGGAGTACGAATCTGGCCTGACGTTTGATGATACCTCGGAATTCGTTCGTTCTGTCGGCCTTATTCCCATCGTGGTTAAACCCGAGCCGAAAGAATCGAAAACAGCTGGCATGGAAGAAGACGCGAAACAACGGTCAATGTCACGGGATACATCTATGGTGCCTGGAGATGAAGTGATGGAGGAGCTGGAAGCAGGTGAAGTGGTTGTCAAAGACGAGGAGGACGAAGACGATGAGATGGCTATTTTAAATGAACTTGAAAATGTCATTAAGAAGACGGAGGAAGAAGAAGCGACAACGGCGACGCAAGATGGTGGCGAGGACGGTACTGGAACATCAGCCGAGCAAACATACGGATCTGGCATGGCATCGACCCTTAATATCCTGCGGAAACAAGGTATTCTTGCGGCTCCTTCTGCCAACCAAACGGAGCGAGAGAAAATTCAGTTGCAACGTGACCTTTGGCTGGCAGAACAGCGGAGAAGGGTAGCACGGCGGGATTTGGAAAAAATGCAATCGCGTGGTGGCAATAAAGACCAAGCTCAACGGGAATATGAGAACCGGCTTCGAGACCAGCATGAAGCCCGTGAAAACCTCGATGCATTTAAGAATTACAAGCCTGATATCAACATCGTTTATTACGATGAGTTTGGTCGGGAGTTGACGCCCAAAGAAGCGTGGAAAGCATTGTCGCACAAGTTCCATGGAAAGGGTTCAGGGAAGATGAAGACGGAGAAACGGCTGAAGAAGATTGCAGAGGAGAAGAAGCAACTCTCAATGGCTAGGTGATACCCCGTTAAGTATGAATAAGGCATTCCAGCAGAGACAAGAAAAAACGGGACAAGCACATTTTGTATTGTCCGTTGGTAATAGAGGGTACGTGTCATCATTTATACTACTCAATTACATCTCACGCACAATGTAGTGCTGTTCCACAAGATGGCGACTATATAGATGTTCAGCCGTTGGCAAAAGGCAAAACGGAGAAACAGAAAAAAAAGAAAGAAAGTAAGCACGCGGCACAGAAGGCAGCGGAGGCCGCTGCGTTCATGCCACTGGGTGGAATGACACCAGTGCCAGTGCAGCCGCTGTCGAATGGAGGCAGTCCTGTACCGGGCGGAAGCGCAGGTGCATCACCTGCACCAAGGCCAGGATTCTCCAGGATATCGTCTGCGGCAGGAGTTGAGGCGCCAGCCTCCCATGCTGGAACACCTGTGGGTGAGAAGGAGAGGAGTAGGGTTACATTTGGATTGAAGAGAAAGGCAGGAGAGGAGGCTATGGGATCACCAGCGAAGAAGCGATGAGAATGGTGAAAGTTCAACTATCTTTCCAGCTTGTCATCGTCCTCAGATTCCATGGCATGTACTTTTTGTACTTTTTCGTGTTTAATCGGTGGAGAAGGATGCGAATTTGCTCCTTTTTACCTGTGTTGACGATCTGGCGCTTCATCTTGTCCCGTATTGCCCTAGCCTCCATGCACGCCAGCTATCTGGCCTGATTGATAACAATCCGTGATTAGAAGCGGGAACATTTTTCCAGCTTGACCATACACATTGAGCATCTTGATCGGCAAAAAGCAAAGCAGCCCGAAGCAGTCAGGTTTATTAGTTGATCTTCGCTTTGATCAACGATAAGCTCGCCCGTCGAAGAGAGACCGACAGACGTCGTTGTCGACCCGGAGGTCTTAAGCCCAGGGCCCACGATAAGGGTGCACGTTTTCCCCTGGGAATTATCTACGAGCGTCGTAAAGGTATTGTAAGAAGAAACTGGGGAAAAAGACGAAGAGAAAAAAAAGAACCGTGAACAGCCAGCCAGGACCTCCATTCAACGAGCTCCCGTCATCCCGATCGGACGACGTGCCTGGCCAGGGCGCGCGTCCAAGCCATTTCTATTGCCGCGCCGTGACACCAGAAGACCTAAAAGAGGTTAGCGACGCCGTCGAGTCATCGATAAATCATATTTTTCACTAGTGCACTCTCCGTTAACCGATCCTAATAGTAGCTTTCGCAGTGGAATGATCTGTCCAGCAATGAATCAGGAGCTCCAGAGGTCAAGAATTCAAGATAAATTAGACAGGTCACTACGCTCCAGACCATCTCGTTACCAACTTCTATTGTTTCCGTTATCGACTCCGCCGTCGCCCACGTCGACTTAATGATGATTACCCGGAGTGATATCTACAACGTTTAGCGGTAACAAAACTAAAGAAAGCGAAGATGTGCAAACACGACTTTTTTCTTCATTCCCGCTTTTGACATCGAATTTGGTGCCCCGCCGTCGCCCATCGATTTGACCAGCGCAGAAAGAAGATGAGAAACAAAGACACATTGGTTTTACGACTTTTTTTTTCGTTTTATTTCCTAGAGTCAGTCGTTGCAGTGTAGCTTAACTCGACCTGGCATATTCACAAACGAAAGTTGAATGTAGAGCTATCACATAAATACAGGACGTTTACAAACTACAATGCTCTGTAACAACCAGCCCAATCATGACCAATCATGCAATCTTGAAAGTTAATAAAGGCGGACCCTTTGCGGGAAATGATAATGATACTGTATGGATAAGCCAGCTGTGGCACCCACATGAGCCGATAATCGTCAAGGACCGAAAGGATCCAGTGGGTTTGGGTATCAGTAATCCAAGCAGGGTAAGCACGACACAACTTTGCAGGTTGTTCATCCAAGGTAATGCAGGTGCTATCAGTTGGGGAGGTAATGGAATTGACCGAATCTGTGTGAAAATTTGGTACAGGCTCAGTCGAGGCATCCCATACCCACATAGAGTTGTCAAATGAGCCAGAGACAATGCGCGTGCCGTCAGGGGAGAAGGAAACGGAAGAGACACGATCGGTTTGGCCACGGAGCACCTTCAGTTCAGCCCCAGTTGAGGCATCCCACACCCGCACTGAGTTGTCATCTGAGCCAGAGACGATGCGCGTGCCATCAGGGGAAAAGGCGACGGTAAATACGCGCTCGGTGTGACCATGGAGCACCTTCAGCTCAGCCCCAGTCGAGGCATCCCACACTCGCACTGAGTTGTCGTCTGAGCCAAAGACGATGCGCGTGCCGTCAGGGGAGAAGGAAACGGAAGAGACACAATCGGTTTGGTCATGGAGCACCTTCAGCTCAGCCCCAGTCGAGGCATCCCACACCCGCACTGAGTTGTCGTCTGAGCCAGAGACAATGCATGTGCCATCAGGGGAGAAGGCGAGGGACTTGACAGGCTCGGTGTGGCCATTGAGCACCTTCAACTCAGCCCCAGTCGAGGCGTCCCACACCTGCAATGAGTTATCATACGAGCCAGAGACAATGCACATGCCATCAGGGGAGAAGGCGACGGAAGAAAAGGACCCGGTATGGCCATTAAGCACCTTCAACTGAGCCCCAGTCGAGGCATCCCACACCCGCACTGACTTGTCGGATGAGCCAGAGATGATGTGCGTGCCATCAGGAGAGAAGGCGACGGATAAGATGAACCTGGTGTGGTCATTGAGCACCTTCAGCTCAGCTCCAGTCGAGGCATCCCACACCCGCACTGACTTGTCAGATGAGCCAGAGACGATGTGCGTGCCATCAGGGGAGAAGGCGACGGATAAGACAGGCCTGGTGTGGCCATTGAGGACCTTCAGCTCAGCCCCAATCGAGGCATCCCACACTCGCACTGACTTATCATATGAGCCGGAGACAATGCGCGTGCCATCAGGGGAGAAGGCGACGGAAAAGGTGTGCTCGGTGTGGCCATTGAGGACCTTCAGCTCACTCCCAGTCGAGGCATTCCACACCCGGGCTGAGCAGTCATCTGAGCCGGAGACAATGTACGTGCCATCAGGGGAGAAGGCAATGGAATTGACGGTGTCGGTGTGGCCATTAAACACCTTCAGCTTAGCCGCAGTTGAGGCATCCCACACCCGCACTGACCTGTCATCTGAGCCAGAGACAATGCGTGTACCATCAGGGGAAAAGGCGACAGAATAGACGCCCCTGATGCGGCCATTGAGCACCTTCAACTCAGCTCCAGTCGAAGTATCCCACACCCGCACTGAGTTGTCGCCTGAGCCAGAGACGATGCGCGTGCTATCAGGGGAGAAGTCGATGGAAAAGACGGGCCCAGTGTGGCCATAGAGCACCTTCAGCTCAGCCCCAGTCGAGGCATCCCACACCCGCACTGAATGGTCATATGAGCCAGAGACGATGCGCATGCCATCAGGGGAGAAGGCGACGGAAAAGATACGCTCGGTGTGGCCATTGAGCACCTTCAGCTCAGCCCCAGTCGAGGCATCCCACACTCGCACTGACTCGTCATATGAGCTCGAGACGATGCGCGTGCCATCAGGGGAGAAGGCGACGGAAGAGACTATCCCGGTGTGGCCGTTGAGCACCTTCAGCTCAGCCCCAGTCGAGGCATCCCACACACGCACTGAGCCGTCATATGAGCCAGAGACGATGCGCACGCCGTCATGAGAGAAGGCGACAGATGAATTGGCATTTCCGGTTTGTATAGCCATCAGTGGCACGTCAGTGGCCTTCCTATGAGTGAAGGAAGGGATGTGAGGGAACTGCTCTCTCCATTGTTGAGAGAGCGTGGACCCTGTCGACCAGGTTGCCAATGCTGAGATGTACAGGTGTGGTGTAGACAAAGCTGGTGGATTTGCACTGAAGTAAGTAGCGAAATTCGCTGCTTCAGCAATGTTGGCAGCAAGTTCCGATTGCCTGTTCGCGTTCTGACTGACCAGCGTTAGAAACTGTGCATCCGAAGCGACAGCATCCCACCTTCAAGACCCACTCGCGCGCACGTTGAAGCATTGTGGTACACTGACCACTGGATCCAAGTAGGTTCATCGCCTCGATCCAGAACAGAATCCGGATACGCAGAAAGTCTGTGATACAATCATGGAAGAAGTCCTGGCCACCACCGTTCGTTTCATCGGTCAGGGCCAAATGATGAGCCCAGTACCGAGAGGCGTACCTCACAACAGCTTTGTATTCGTGTCAATCCGCTTCGCCAGCTCTGGGTCCTCAGCATCGAGCACAAACGACGATGGGATGTCACCGATATTGAAACGCAGTGACTTCATGACATCGAAGCAACATTTTGTGAGAAGAGCATGGTGGTGAGCCTTGTCAATTGACATGGAAATCCGACGACCGTCGAGCTCGAATGTTGATCGTGTCTGACTGAAGATGAAGTCGGGAAATGATGCGTGGTACCAAAGGACCTGATCATTTTTGCAATAGAGAACTGCGTAAAGTTCGTTCAAGACGGCGATTGCAACTGCTTCAGATTCAGAGAGGAGGGCAGCAGCAAGAGATGCCGATGTGCGTTCGGATGTACAGAGGAAGGTATGGAGGATGCGCAGACGAGAATTGAAGAGGTCGTCGTCGAGACCAGAAAAGGCATCACGCAGGATTTGCTGGTATAGCTCATCAATGAGTAATGGTTGTCGTGCATCACTCGCTGAAGGTGATTGCAGCTTGCTCAGTAGTTTGCACTGCTCATCTACTGTGATCCGTGGACGTGGTGTCAAATATCTCACGATGGTTGCGGCGGAAATAAAAAGACCGTCCGCCAGCTGTGCCATGGTCTTCAGTTCTTCTGGCTTGCCCACGAAGTTTGGAAGCTTGACACGCAGATACTTGATGATGTCTGATCCTACACGCTCAACCGGCACATCTTGCAGGCGATAGATAGCGTTGGACGAGAAGGGCTCGCGCTTGCAGAGTTCGACGACACGAGGGTCTGGTCGGCTTGTGACAAGAAACTTGATTCCTCGTAGGTGACCTCGGTTGATTGACTTGATTATATCTTGGAGAAACGTAGATCCTCCATCGGCCTCGATCTCGTCCAATGCGTCAACGACGATGAGGTAAGGTGGGAGCTCCGCATGACGTTGGGGTTCGGAATGCTGCCATGGACCAACAAAGAGGTCCTCCATCTGCTCGGTCAACTTGTCGACCGAGTCGAACTTGTCCGATTCGTGCAATGCGTGGGCGTACGATCCCGACTTTCGAGCGAGCTGGTATACAAGGGTAGGAATAATGTAGATATGTCGTCTTGTCTCTTCAAATTGGCGGGAGCAAAAAAAGTTGCCGCCCAAGACGGTGTGCCGTTCAGCATGTTCTTTCTTCTCAAGCCTGTCGAAGTATTGGGCAATAGTATATGCGATGGTCGTCTTGCCGGAGCCAGCTTCGCCGGTCAGCCAGAAGACAGGTGGACCGTCCGGCGAGTTGGCCCATGCAATTATACTCTTTCGAATTTCCTCGCGCGTTTCTTCGGTGCATGATTCGCGGGTCACTGCCGCCCCAGCCCCCAAGTCTGCGTTGTAGATCGCCTTCCGAGCGCGAACACGGTCAAGAGGCTGCATTAGCTGGTGGATGATCAGTGCTCGTCCTAGTAGAAGATTTTGATATTTACCTTGATTTCAGAGAGTATAATATTCACCTGTCTCTCGGTGGTCCAGGCGATGTCGAGCTGGATGTGACGGATGAGCAAGTTGTTAATCTGATAAGAGGTTTGGGTTGACCTGGAAAGTCTTCGTGGCTTCATCAATCCGTCTGAATATGTCCTCTATGGCCTTCCTGTCTGCTTCGTTCTCTAATACCCGTACAAGTGTCCATTTCGACGCCATTTGCTCTAGCCGGCGGATTTCATCCCGAAGGATCCTGCAAGCACATTGGTTATTGTCTCTGATTTTGGTAAGTGAATGGCCTACCCGGCGAAGTCCGTCATTCGTGGCTTTGCAGAGTCGGGGATACCTTGGTCCACGGCCTTATCCACGGCGAGGAGTCTTTCGGCCGTCTGTATGATGAGTGTTTCGGTGGCGCCCTTGTTGTCTTTAACCGCCTGAAGAAGAGAGTCAGTAAGTGTGTGGTCCATTGAGACTGACAATGTACATTTTTTATGTCGATGATGGCGTTAAGAGCGGCAATGGGCACCTTCGCATAGGTTCCACAGAGACATCCCTCGACCTTCTTGAGCAACATTTCCATACCGGTCCAAGCGACTGCAAGTATATCTTTGGCAGTCGATTTCGGGAAGGAGTCTTGCGCTTGACGATCCGCCACGGTTGAAGATTTGTTTCCCGAGGTGCCGGGTGCTGAAGAAAGGGATGTTGAACTACATATGGTAGGAGTCGAAGCAAGACTGGTTTCGCTGCCGTGCCCTTTGAGACGTGTCCGAGGTCAATCTCTTAGATGTGAACATTCAGCGCATTGTAATTTCACCTTGATACGAGGGAGGTTGAGTGGTCGTAGATAAACTAAGATGACGCTAACATACTTACCGGAAGCTGTTGGCTCTGTACTTCCTGTGTTATTTCCTGGAACAAGATCGTGAGCGCTAGATGCTGAAGAGACAGAAACCCGCGTCGAATTTAACTGGCTAGCAGAGGCGTCAGTTAGTGATTTGGGTCGCTTAATCCTATCTCGAAAGAATTTTTTTAAGCCTCCGCTTTTCTTCGATTTCTTTGCTGCAGTGGACGAGGATCGGTTGTCCATGGGCGCAAGGCATCTGATTCTGATCAGACCGCATCAATCCCGTGACAAAAGGCGACACGACTTTGGTTCGCTGCGCCTGTTGCTTGACCACGCCGCGTGTGCCCTCCAGAGGACCATAGTGGGATATCAGTACTGCTCGAGTACATCAAGAAGAAAATAGACGATGAAAAAGCGCAGGAACGAGCCCAACATACGGCGCACGAGGTATGGGTAACACGGACGTCGACAACATGGCTGGAATGGGCAACGCGCGGGTATGGGTCACGGTGTTCACCCTATGGGTGGTATGACGCGGTGCCTACATAATATTGAGATAGCAGAGGCAGAAAGAGACAAAAAGAACAAGCCTGAAGAGAACAGTTTTGTCAAAGTATGACGAGCTTTTGGAAGTTACTCTGGAAGTCGTAAGTTCTCTATTCTTTCCGAATCTCTCCAGTTTTTTACGTTGATTGGCAGTTCCGTCACTTCAACCAAAGTGAAGAAAGATGACGAGATGCAACAAGCAGCAGCAGTCAATAAGTCTGATGTACTATATCAGTAATCTGCACCACCCTAACTTTCCATCACTCTAACGACTCCCCCTTCAATTATGTGTTTAGAGAACGTTGAATCATCTGACTCTGAATGTCGGATTCAAAATACTCGGGGTATGTTTCTATCACTTTCGTACGTTCTCAACTAATTATGTTGAAGGAGCGTCCATCGTGCAGAATTCCTTACAGAGGTGGATGAGAAGCCTAATGGGGACGAAATGGATGTCGACGAGAAACCAATCGTTCCTGTTGAACGGGAGCACGACTTCAATGTGAATTTCGTGGACGACGATGAACTTAAATCGGCTTCGACGCATTTACGACGAGCAAAGCTACATAAAACAAAGAAGTTTACACCAGAACAACTTGCACAAAAGAGTTCGTGCTAACTAGCCACGCATCTAGAAACTTTACTGACCTTGGATGTAGCGGAGGACGCCCAAGAAGAGGAGTACGAATCTGGCCTGACCTTTGATGATACCGCGGAACTCGTTCGCTCTGTCGGCCTTATTTCCATCGTGGTTAAACCTCGACCCTTAATATCCTGCGGAAACAAGGGATTCTTGCGGCTCCTTCTGCCAACCAAACGGAGCGAGAGAAAATTCAGTCGCGGCTGGCAGAACAGCGGAGAAGGGTACACGGCGGGATTTGGAAAAAATGCAATCGCGTGGTGGCAATAAAGACCAAGCTCAACAGGAATATGAGAACCGGCTTCGAGACCAGCATGAAGCCCGTGATGTATTACAGGCCTGATATCAATATCGTTTATTACGATGAGTTTGGTCGGGAGTTGACGCCCAAAGAAGCGTGGAAAGTATTGTCGCACAAGTTCCACGGAAAGGGATCGGGGAAGATGAAGACGGAGAAACAGCTGAAGAAGATTGCAGAGGAGAAGAAGCAACTCTCAATGGCTAGTGGTGATACCCCGTTAAGGCATTCCAGCAGCACATTTTGTATTGTCCGTTGGTAATAGAGGGTACGTGTCATCGTTTATACTACTCAGCTACGTCTCACGCACAATGTAGTGCTGTTCCACAATATATAGATGTTCAGCCGTTGGCAAAAGGCAAAACGGAGAAAAAGAAGAAAAAGAAAGAAAGTAAGCACGCGGCACAGAAGGCAGCGGAGGCCGCTAGGTGCCAGTGCAGTCGCTGTCGAATGGAGGCAGTCCTGTGCCGTGCGGAAGTGCGGGTGCATCACCTGCACCAGGGCCAGGATTCTCCAGGATATCGTCCGCGGCAGGAGTTGAGGCGCCAGCCTCCCATGCTGGAACACCTGTGGGTGAGAAGGAGAGGAGTAGGGTTACATTTGGGTTGAAGAGAAAGGCAGGAGAGGAGGCTATGAGATCACCAGCAAAGAAGCGATGAGAATTGTGGAAGTTCAACGTTCAACTGGACCTTGATAAAATTGAATGTGACAACTATATTTCCATCTTGTCATCGTCCTCAGATTCCATGGCATGTACTTTCTGTACTTTTTCGTGTTTAATCGGTGGAGAAGGAATCCGAATCTGCTCCTTTTTACCCATATTGACGATCTGACGCTTCATCTCGTCCCGTATTGCCCTAGCCTCCGTGCACGCCAGCTCTCTGGCCTGACTGATAACAATCCCCGCGACTCCTCTCCCATTAGAAGCGGGAACATTTTTCCAGCTTGACCATACACACTGAGCATCTTGATCGGCAAAAAGGAAGGCAAAGCAGCCCGAAGCAGTCAGGTTCATTAGTTGATCTTCGCTTGGATCAACGATAAGCTCGCCAGTCGAAGAGAGACCGACAGACGCCGCTGCAACTGTTCCGCGCATAGGTACAGAGCCCGCCTTGAGCAACGCAAGTGTGCTTGCGTTCACAAACGCTGCTGCAAGCGCATGATCTGCGCCTATCCCCGCGAGAGTCGGTTTACTCTGTGCTTGTGTGTGCTGTATCCAATACGACTGGGAATACGCTGGGGAAGAAAGAGCCTGCAGCACGAGCTGGATGAGCGTACGTGGGTGGTGTGTAAGGATAAGAGAAGGAAGGAGCGCCGATCGGATTGACGAGGCCAACGCGCGTGCATCTGTCGCTGGCACACCAGAAAGAGGTCTCAAGTGTACGTCGAACGTTGCCTGAGATGGGTTTTCTGCTGACAGGCGGGCTTCAATGGGCCCGGATACCGAGGCGAGCGCGGCGGTTTTGCCTGTCGCAGACAACAGTCAGCTTCTGGCTGTAGATTTGTACTCGCATCTGCTCACCAAAAGCGAATCTGGCCGTGCCGTCGACGCGGGAGAGGTTCTCAAATGAGATATGAATAGCGCGACGTTGTTCTATCATGATGGAATGTAGTGTGATGCTATTTTAAATCTAGTAATTGATAATGATAGTCTGTTTCCTGGGAATAATCATCAGCTCAATGCGGCATACCAAATGCTTCATTATCTCCAGCGATATAGCGCTAAAACTGCTAATTCTATATAGTAATAGGTTAGTCACCTACGTGCGTTTGGTCGACCTGGAGGTCTTAAGCCCAGGCCACACAACAAGAGAGTGAGAGTGGCCGAACACCGAACAAGAGCAGTTAACCACCCTCGTTCAGTTTCTCCAACGTTATCTGACGTGTCTGTACATTACTCGAATATACACATTTCAACGTAAACTTTGGCCCATCCTTTCCTGCATCCGTACCAATGAGAAAAGTGCAACATATCGCTCTGCTTCTTTCCACTTTCGTTCAAGTTCTTCAAAGTCATTTGGAACATCACCCTCATCGTATTGGAATACGTCAATCAAGCGCAGATTTGGTACTATATCCGATAGCAAAGCAGCCACATTGCCGGGTTCGTCAATAGGTGAACGTAAGACGCCAAGATTACAGAGCTTCTCGTTGCGCACACCATCCCCAGGCCTTTCCGCATTAAGACACACTTCCGAAGCATCAAAGGATATTGTCAGGTTCTCCAGCGACGGGAAATGTCGCACAACATCTTTGATAGTAATCTGTGGCCAGTAGTCCGAGGGTCTGAGTGATATGAATTCCAAGGTTTGAAGATGAGGCCATTTTAAGGCCACGACCTGCAAATCCTCGGTGCCGATGCAAATGTCGTAGTTGATTGCAATGGACACTTCTGAGAGATATGTAAATGCTAACAGAGGCGACAGCTCTGCAAGCGTAATGAAACGGTCTTCTTGCACAAGTTCGGTTCTGCTCCTATCGTAGCTGATGCGAAGACGTTGTAGAGAACTGTGAGCAATACCGCGTCGCATTGCCATGAACAATTCTGACAATTGGTTTTTTTCGGGGTCACGGCCAAACTCCAATCGCAATGTCCGAAGAGGCGTTCCAGACATACAGCTAAAAAGCCTGGCCAAAAATTCGACTGTCGAAAATCTGATGTCTAGATGTTCCAGCTTTGTGAACCCTTTTGCACGCATAGCCAACAGTTCCCCGCTAGTCAACCATTCTTCTGTAGTCTCATGGGGATTCCCAACTACTAACTTTCGTAGGACGGGAAATTTAGCAACGCATAACGTCGATAAATCAGGGAGGCCCCCCATTTCCAAGCTGCGCAACGATGACCACTGTCTTATCGCAGAAAGGGCATTTTCAATTTCTTGCCGCCGCGGCTTGTTTAGGCCATATTTATTGCACAGGGTTAAGTGCGAGATATGGGGACAGACTGAAACCAGTCGGGGTAGAAGAGAGAGCCGCACTTTGACAGAAGTAGCTGGATCGCTTTTCCCTGTTATGTCAAGGGCTAAGCTTTGAATATATGATGAGAGGAAAAGCCCGATGTATGGATATTCAACATCAGCCTGTGGTGTCCAACGAATGGTCACAAGGCGGGGAAGTAGGGGTGTCCTTCCGACAGATGCACAAGCCAGCGCACCGTATACGTCTATGCCCAGAACATATTCGATAACTGAAGGGTCCGTAACCCCGAGCTGCCTAATGCGCATAGCGTTGATTTCAAACCTCTCCCAGTCGGTTGAAAGAATTAATCTTCGGAGTGTCTGCCTGTCCAATGAACGAACCGAACGGATACAAGGAAGCAGAGTAATTACCAGCTTGATACATTTTCCAGGCTCTTCTCGTTCCTCCCAAAGATCCTCGGGCATGCAACGTATGAGAGGTCCAATGTCCGGAATTGAACGCCATAAAACGTCAAGAGTAATTTCTGAGATGTCCCGCTTAGTGCGAGCTAGCGAGGTGAGAGTAGCTTTATCGCATTGTCCGCATATCAGATTAACTAGGTCAGGGCATGAGAGAACGCGATGAGTACTAGTCACGGCCTTGCAGAGCGGTGGCCCATTCCTGACAAGTGCCATTCAGTACCGGTGACCAACCGGGGACCGGAACATTCGGCAAACGCTAAACGTTCACTCCCTGTTGCCGTAACTCAACCATCTCGATATGTTCTACGCATTCAAGCCCGATTGGACTTCAGGTGGTCCTCTAGTACGTATAGTAGCTTCTACATGGCCACAACTAATCCTTGCGCACGTCGGATGCAGGACAAATGTGATCAGAAACTAAGCACCAGATGGCAGCGGAACTTGCACTCCATCACGGAGAAATCGGCTGAACCTCAGCTGTATCTAGACAAAATCGAGAATCTCAATGTTACCTACCCGGACTGGCCCTTCGCGATTGCCAGACTTGGGAAAGCCTACCTCTTACTCGAAGATATTCACGGAGCACTAGAACAATTCGAGAAGGCTCTACGCCTGCTTTCACCGCTCCAGGACGAGAAATTTGCGCGATATGTAGAGGGTCTTCGAGCGTATGTTAAGGTAACGAAATCTCCTTTCGTAAATACCTATCACTAGACACTAACCGGGTTTTCTTTCCCTTAGAACCTTGAGACCGAAGAAGGTATCGTTCCCGTTCGAATATCGCTTGTGACTTGGTAGAAACGATTTATAGATGATGAATGGGCTAACCCTCCCGATGGTGTGATTGTTTCTCCCTGGGCTCCTCCGAAAGAGATCGGTCATTATAGGTTTTCCGATGCGTCGGGAGCCTCGATGATCAAGTCTGCTTGGGACAGGCTGCTTTCTGAAGACAGCACGGGTATAATGTCTAGTCGCTATGCTCGTCTTCTTTGCATAGAGACAAACGAAATCGAGAAGGTTTTTGCGCTTGGAGGCGAATCTCTTCCACGCCTTGTGAAAGTTGGATTTTACACTGGAGCCATCGATCGTGTCAGGGCAGAAGGTGTCCAAGAACCGCAAAAAATTGTTTCCATTCTGGGGGATCTGCAGAAAGTGAGTTAGTAGATGTTTGGTTGGCCATATCGAGCCTGAAATTGCGTAGTGCCTCAATTTCTTGACAAATTTTATCAAAAATCCCAGTCAATTAAATGAAGATACTATCTGTCAGATACATAAAATTGCTGTGCAGTCAAGCAGAATCGGGTCACACTATGTATGTCTCCTATTAGTATCTAGCAACGAAAATGAATCTATCTCTCTGTAGGACGGGGAGAATACAATATTTTACCTGACGCACCCTGGTGTCTACCGCAAGCGTCTTATCACTACGAGCATGGCACCCGAGAAGATCGTGCAGTATACGCATCAATCAATGGTGCCGTCTGAGATGAACTTGTTTGTGGGCATGATGAGGGCAAGTGACTTCCCCATTTTTTAAAAATCATCTTTGAGGTATGTTTGCAGAGTTTCCTGGAAGAGAAGGACATCTCTCCGTTTGCGGTGGCCGCCTGGATTCACGCTGCATTTGCACGTATCCACCCTTTCACAGTGAGTGCCCTTTCACCGTATTTCATAAAATGCACCGAAAACCTCAGGATGGGAATGGCCGTGTTTCCCGCCTGCTTGCATCACTGCCACTCATTCACGCTGGCTACCCTTTCATCAATGTCCGTGCACACAAGCGGGAGGAATACTTGCAGGCTATATTCAAAGTAAGCTATTGTGGAAGTAAATGATCGAACGACTTGAAAGTCCATGTTTCTAGGCACAAACTACGCCAGATCTTCAGCCCCTCATGGATGTACTTGCCTCTTCGATGCTTGACTCCATTAATTACATACAATCCTTACCTCCAACTTCACCAGAAGATGCGCAGTATCGAATTTCAGCTGATCTTGGGATCACTCGTTTGTCTTTGTAAAAGTTCTGAGCATCATACTCATCAGGTAATTGGGGAAAAAACCAATTCTGTCTAATTCTGTCTTATTACAGTCAGATATTTATTCAGTTGTGTGGGCGGTAACCGGCTCTAACATGTGGCCTCGGAACATATACTTCGGTTGATCTGAGTAGATTCCTGTCTGAGCCAGACCCTGTGCTATCATCACCTTAGTCGCGCTGCTCTCTGCTCACGGTCATGGCGCCAGAACAGCGAGGTCCGTTTTCAGGGGGCTAAAATGCTACAGCGGTGCCTCCTATGCGTTATTGGAACCCAATATTGTGCCAGAAATACACGGAGTGACTGGGTACACGCCTCTTTCGGGTTCTCTGCATACAACCCTATCCCATACTCTATCGGTTTCCAGCAAAGCAGAGAGTCGGTAGGGATTCCAAAATCCCAACTTGTCTTACGACAAAGGGAGCGATGTTCGCGCAGTGGGGGCTAAAGCTACTCAGGATAATTTTATGGAGGAAGCAGAAGATATTAGAGTTGAATGGTACGCGGTAACAATGACTTGAACGACGGCGACGAGTGGTGTTAATTCCCGTTAATTATACGGTTCGAAGCTTTCAAGGCACTGGCTTCGTCCCACATCCACGACGATGATATTCCTTTATTGCCATCGAACAAGACAGCAGAACGAATCCTCGCAGATTTTCTCAACTACCTCTATGCCTCCACCAAAACCTACATCAAAGAACCTCACGGCGGTCCTGCCTTTTGGAAATCTGTTGAATATGTGCTCAGCCTACCAAACGGATGGGAAGGCCAACAAATTAATGTGACGGGCGGCTATCAGGGCAGGCTTAGTGGCGAATGAAACTCAGGCCCAGGTGTAGCCACCACGTAAATACATTCACCACACCTAACTACCGCGAAACTAGCGAGCCACTGACTCAGAGGCACATTCACGCATTCTAACAGTCAACTTCATTAATTCGGGAGCCCGTTGTGTTTCGTGTAACAATGTAACATGTTGAACCGCCGGTTCGCCACTATCACCCTGCGCCTGACGCCGACCAGGCTCTCCTTTCATCACCGGCGCCTTAAAGATGGTGCATTGCGTGCCTCCAATCGCTCCGAGTTGCCTGAGCGGCGCAAGTTGATCATCGACTTGTATTCTGGGGGAAAAAATCGGTAGAAGATAACTTTCTGCTGCTAGCCGAGGATGTCCCTAAGCTAGTATGGCAAAGCTTCTGTTGAACAAGAGCAGTTACCCCCGTTCAGTTTCTCCACCGTTATCTGATGCGTCTTTACATTACTCGAATATACATGTTTCAACGTAGACTTTGGCTCATCCTTTCCTGCGTCCGTACCAATGAGAAAAGTTTAACATATTCCTCTGCTTCTTTCCACTTTCGTTCAAATTCTTCAAAATCATTTAGGACATCATCATCCTCATCATATTGGAATATGTTAATTGAGCGCAGATTTGGGACTATATCCGATAGAAAAGCAGCCACCTTGCCGGGCGAGCCAATAGGTGAATGTAAGACGCCAAGAGTACGGGTCTTTTCGTTGCGCACACCACCTCCAGGCTTTTGCGCATTAAGACACACTTCCGAAGCATCAAAGGATATTGTCAAGTTCTCCAGCGACGGCATATGTTGCACAAGAGATTTAATATCACTGATAGTAATCTGTGGCCAGTATTCCGAGGGTCCGAGTGATATCAATTCCAAGGTTTGAAGGTGAGGCCACTTCGAGGCCATGACCTGCAAATCCTTGGTGCCGATGTGAAATTCGTGGTTGACCTCAATGGACACTTCAGAGAGATCTGTAAATACTAACAGGGGCGACAGCACCCCAAATGTGATTGAACGGTCCCCTTCCACAAGGACGGTTTCGTCTCCATAGCTGATGTGAAGAAGTTGTAGAGAACTGTGAGCAATGCCGTGTTGCATTGCCATGAACAATTCTGACAATTGATGACTTTCCGGGTCACGGCCAAGCTCCAATCGCAATGTCCGAAGAGGCGTTCCAGACATACAGGTGAAAAGTGTGGCCGAAAATTCGACTGTCGAAAATCTGATGTCTAGATGTTCCAGCTTGGCGAACCCTTTCACAGGCACAGCCAAACGTCCAGTTTCATGGGGTTTGTCAACTATCAACTTCCGTAGGACGGGAAATTTGGCAACACATAACGTCAATAAATCAGGGAGGCCCCCCATTTCCAAGCTGCGCAAAGACGGCCACTGTCTTATCGCAGAAAGGGCACGTTCAATTTCTTGCCGAGGGGGCTGGCTCAGGTCATGTTCATTACACAGGATTAAGTGCGACATATGGGGGCAGGCTGAAACCAGTTGGGGTAGAAGGGACAGCCGCATTTTGACAGAAGTATCATGATCCCCTTCCCCTGTTATGCCAAGTGCTAAGCTTTGAATAGATTGCGAAAGGAAAAGCCCGATGTGTGGATATTCAACGTCAGCCTGCGGTGTCCAGCGAACGCTCACAAGGCCAGGAAGTAGGGGTGTCCTTCCGACAGATGCACAAGCCAGCGCACCGTATACGTCTATGTCCAGAATATATTCGGTAACAAAAGGATCTGTAACCCCGAGCTGCCTAATGCGCATAGCGTTGATTTCAAACCTCTCCCAGTCAGTTGAAAGAATTAATCTTCGGAATGTCTGCCTGCCCACTGAATAGTCATGTTCGGATACAAGGAAGCAGAGTAATTACCAGCTCGATGCGCTTTTTAGACTCTTCTCGTTCCTCCCAAAGATCCTCGGGCATGCAACGTATGAGAGGTCCAATGTCTGGAATTGAACGCCATAAAACGTCAAGAGTAATTTCCGAGATGTTCCGCTTAGTGCGAGCTAGCGAGGTGAGGGAAGCCTTATCGCACTGTCGGCATATCAGATTAACGAGATCAGCGCATGAGAGAACTTGTTGTGTCATGGAGTTCAGGTTCCGCGCGATAGGGTCTCAGAAATTGCTAGAGTAATTGAACTATGACTTGTCAAAGGTAGCTACATAAGACGATAGAATTCACCTTGGTGGCGCGGGGCAGCAACTGAATGTCTCACTGTCAGTGGAAATAGGGACCTAAGCCTAGATGCCGAAATTAGAAATTCGTCGTCATCGCCTCCTCTGAATTTCCAAGTCTCAGAGGCCAGGAGATAGCAGATTAACGTTTACGGGTTCATCTTCAGTCATGGTTCCGAGGCCTGTTGAAAGGACTCGGTCTCTTCCTGGTGCGGCTTTAACTGACCAATTGGCCGGCGAGACCCGAGACACACTAGTGCGCACGGCATTTTCCGGCACAAACGTCCCCGGACAGACGCGAGACATAACACAGGTCGTGCGGCGAGACGCAACACCTAAGTGCTAGGTCACGCCTCTTTACCAACACCCTCTTAACTTCCCATTTAACAAAAGATCAAGACGATACCGAGTATGTAGAGTCTGTCTCGAACTTTCGTGATGTTGATGATGACGATTCCTATCAATACAGATATTTCCACTCTGACGAAGAAGACAAAGATGTCAACATTCCCGGTGATAAAGAAGACGCGACCGATATGGATTATTCCGTCAGTTGCTGTGTCCTCTGCCTCCCCAAATCTGTTCATCTTCTCTCATCGACATAACACCTACACAAGGTATGTGTTCCCAATCTAAACCGTTCAATTGTGCTGACCAGCTATGTTTCATGACTATCCTGCCTCAACTTTCGTACTCACCGCACGAAACCCCTCTTCCCTACCACCGACTATCCGTCCTAGCCTTTACCCGCCCTAGCCGACGCCGCTATTACCCTTAATTCTATTGCTATCGCTATCGTATACGTGTCCTTGTACGCAATTTCGCCTGTCCGCGTTACCAAGCCACCGCTTCGGCCTCTTGCATCCTCTAGCATTTGATTAATCACTTCTTTAATATGGCCAACAACCAGCTGTCTAATTCTACCACTGTATCGGGCTCCCGGCCTTGTTCTACAGCCTCGCACCCAAGCAAAGTTGTCGCTCCTCTATCTTTATCTTGTCATGCTTCTCAGACGGCTCTTGCGTTCCAATCAAACGCAGCTTTCACTCGTGCTCTAGTTCGACCGACGCCTCCCACTGTGGTCCGCGAGAAGGACCCGTCATCACTCGCTACTCCTGCGCGTCTCCCAGAACTTTCCCCTCTATGTATACCGGCGGTTCCAACCGCTTTGTCTTTGCCTGCAGACATGCCTAGTACCACTGCAGTCGTGAGTCCAAAGAGCGACTCGTCTCACATTAGCAAGGAACCCTCTTCTGGATCTCAAGAGGACGGAGAGTTGGAGGACTCGAAGTCCTCCGACGTCGAGATCTTTTTGTCTTCGCTTGGTCTTGAAAACGCTGTGCCCAGTGCACATACATCGACAGGTTTGTTTATATTCAATGCTATATCGACAATTCCTTGACCCTTATGAACAACGCCGGACTCTGAACGTGTTCCTGAGGATGTTCATGTCTCCCCTACTGTTACACAACAGCAAAAGACGGCTAATGTATCGGATGTCATTTTTTTGCCTCAATTGCCGCCAGCTCCCTTGCAGCAAACCATCCCTCTCCTGGACGTCACCTCTGACAGCGAAGCGCCAGGTCCCCCTACTAAGCCAACTCCTTCGCAGCCTGTCGTAGTCCCCAAGGAGACGACCCAACATTCCCATATAGCAGAGGAAAGCGTTGCCGAGCAGTTAGCGCCTTCCAACTCCCGAGATATTTATCTGAACGACTGTATCAGTATCGATAGCTCCCATAAGACACCTAACGTTTATATCAATGGCCCACCTCCTTATTTTCCTGAAGAGCAACTATATGCGCTCGCTGTGCCTTTTGGGGCCATTCGCAGTGTCCGGACATTTACTCGATACGTCAAGGAGAGCGAGAGCGGCTACGGTTTTGTATTGTACGTGTCTTTACGTTTCGAGGTTCTGTTTTTAAACGCGGATTTTAGATTTGAAACTGCCTTACCTGAGATATTCCTCCTACACGAAGCGTACAGACCATGGCGCCTTAACCGGCGTTATCCGAGACATCCAGACACGACATGTGTAATGCCTTATGTGACATATATATGCCTTCATCCCTTCAACATGTTGTTATTCGCTGCCAGGTGACTGCTCAGATGGACAATCAATAGTTGTCCATTGTGCCTCCAATGTCTGAGGCGTTCACGTACTCCTGTTCATTGCCGGCACAATAAATGTGATGGCCTGCCGTTTCCCTCTCTTCATCCCATGAATAGAAACACACGACTGCGACGCATCTCCTTTCTACCACACCCTGCGTGGCCGATCATTCAACATGGAAACTTTACCTTTAACGGATGGGAGCGAGCAAGAATCATTCTAATTCCATTTGTCGGGTCTGGTGCATAGTACAGAAATACTCCATCAACTCTTGCACATTCCCCTGGACTGGGACGGTGTCACGGACTCATGTTATTCAATGAAGGATAGCGCTAAGCGCTCCCCTCATTACGCTGCAAGGTTACTGGCTGGTTGTTTCATTTGCTGCGCTCTTCGCTTGTGTGGAACTGGAACCGGTAGTTATTTTTCCTGTTTCTGCAGAAGGGCGGTCAGCTACTTGGGAACTGCTAGTAGAGCTTTCTATATGTTTTCCACTTCGTTGATAGACATTTATTGGTTACCGAATTATTGGAAAACCCCGTTGCGGGTTCTGCCGCGCTCCATACGTCACATGACGGCCAACCTAGCAGCGGTGGCCCACGTCGTCCAAGTGGTTGGTGATATGCCCAACCCCGAACCTGAGCCCGAGTCTGGGCAGCCTCTCCCTCCTGAAAAAGATGCCAAATTGGATCATCTGCCAAACGCTCTCAGTGCATATCGTATTTGTCGTACCCTTGAAAGCAATGCCACAAGTGATCAGGATTGTATATACGCGCGGATTCTTGGCTATTTAATTCTCCATGCTCCCACCCCACTTGCGCTTGCAGAGGTCATCAGGGTAATTCATTCCTGCGGACAAGATGAAAACAATCTATCAAATCTTGGAAAATGCTTTTTCAATTGGTACATTCGCCCATGTAAGCTTAAGTTCAGGGTCGGCTTCACTCAACACTACATAATCGTTGACTTCACGCTCAGTCAGGAAGTTCAAGGGGCGGACACCAGTTCCATCTGATCACCCGAGTCGCCCTTCGTTTGACAAGACTAAGTTAGACATAAAGGCATTGATTAAAGAGGCACCGGAGACTCATACTGAGGCGAAGAAGCAGGTCAGTGGCGTATATCCCGGTATCAATTGCGTAATGCTTCATGTTTTCCCGCAGGCTCTCATTCGAGATGGCTACAAATGTGTGGTGACTGGAAAATACGATATGGAAGCATATAAAGGATCTCTCGTTGATCGCCGGGTGATTCACGCTGCGGGCAACCCGGTACACACCGAGCTGGCTCATATTTTGCCGGATTCTACTTATTTCGATGTATCTGACACACGCACGAGCTCTCCAGTAAAAGCGTTTCGTTAAATTTTCTTCCGCCACTATGAAGCTCACCCTTCACAGAAGGAGTACGCGGCCTCTGTTTTGGCCGTCTTGTCGCGTTTCGGTTACGATGTTGAAAAAATCAATGGCCCCAAAGTTCACTCCCTCTTTAACGTCATGACAATGGAAAAAAACGCGCATGATTATTTCGATCGCCTGGAGTTGTGGCTTGAAGGCACAGTGGGTATTGCAATTATTGGGCTTGCGTACCTAATACCATCGCAAACCTCAGGAAGTCGAGAACCGCTACCGTGTAAGAACGACCTTCGATTCCACCGAGGAAGTACCAGACGAGGTCACATTTACTTCCCCGGACCCCTCTATTCTTCCCTATCCTTCTCCACAACTCCTTGCCTTACATGCAGCTTGTGCCAAGGTTGCCCATCTTTCAGGCGCAGGGGAATGCATTGATGAGTTTGATCGCGACACGGATGATTTGGACGTGTTGGCAACTGATGGCAGTTCATTCGATATCTTGACCCATGCTCTCTTGAGATCGACGTCAAGCCCTATCTGCATCGGGGCATGAAACAAAGATCTCATTAGAAGGTATTACAATGTCAGGTGTTAATTAATCTATTACATAGCATGATACTGCACAATACGCTATCCACCAAAGCTCGTCTACTCAGAGTATGAGCAATGTCACGCGATGCCACGCTTCATCGAATACCAGAACGTATACCCCTCGGTCGATGTACGGGTTGCCTGCGTGAGTCACTAGTCACTGCTCACGCATCAGGTCTCCTTTCCGCAGGGTGCTTCATATCGCGGGCTCTCGCCAGCTCAATTGTCTTACCGAAAGCGAATCGACCCTAATCCTCCTTGCCTTCAGTGCAGCTATGGTCGAAATCTCGGACCAGTATGGCCCTCCCAGCTTAATTGTCTTATTGAAGGCTGTCTTTCTAGTTTTCTAGTTATGGTCGAGCGCGATTGTCCTGTGGTTGGCGACCTAAAGGAAGTTGTACAAAGAGCGCGAGCACTGAGCATTTTAAAGAACGTTGATCCTCACACTTTAGAATTGTGGAAGGTGAGCACGCCGTGTCATTCCGAGGCCGAAGTTCTCGGTCTTATAAGCACAACATGGCAGGCTGCGTGTTAATGCACAATTCAAAATAAAATCAAAAGTTTTGCATATGGCCAGACTTCAGATGTTGGATGTGTTCTGCATATGGTAAAATGCAATGCAAAACATAATGTATTGCAATGAAAAGAATGTAAAGATTCCAATGTATATTAGTGCCAGCAAAACCCTTATTGAAAATTAAAGTTTTCCTGCTTGTGAAACGCGTGGCTAAATTTAAACATCGAGTAATGTGTTTTCACTGGATTTTGCAAGCAGCAAAATCCGGCCTCCCCAGCTGTGATATAGCCTCTATTGCGCCATCACGATCGACCTGCCAAAACACTCTTTTATTGTCTCCCTAAAATTTCGTGGGCCATGGCCTCAATCTTATTTTATTTTTAAAAAAAAGACATGGATTTACAAAGTTATAATCCTTTTCCTACATCTCATAATTGCCTGCACTGCCATATATGAAGCTGTGTAAGTGAACATGGCCTCGGACCATGCCACGCGAAGTGGTGGCCCACACCTCAAGTGCAAGAGTGTGCAGTCAAATCTCGGTCATTTCCGAGCCCAGTGCCGTGGCTATACTTTACGTTTTCGACGTCCGTTGGCTGTTATTCCGCCTACTATCGGATAGATCCACCGATCAAGGGGAATGGAAAGGCATCAAAAGGCGCCAGGCGAGGCTAACGCTTATCTTGTAAAGAAATTACATGTGTATAATTCCAGTGTTCTGGAGAATCCAAAGAGGACGTGCGGAGGTGATAATTCAGTCTGACTATCTGTAGGATTGCGACCGCGCGCAGCCCACAAAGGACAGTCACATACAAGGGTTAGAGTATCCCAAGGCTTGTCAGTTTCAGATCTTTCGTTACATTACATCGGTCTTTGTCTCTTCCTTGTCCTGTTTCAAATGCCTTGATCAAAGATTCCTGTCCTTCATCGACCCTACAATACGGTCAAGTCGAGCAACGTAGAAGACACTCGAGCAAAATACCATTTCACAGTATGGGCATCCTTCTCTAATATATGCTTCACCGTTGCCCAAGAAAATCGTACTATCTTTGGGTACCCGAATGTTCGGTCAAGATGGTTTTCGAGCCAAGCCTTTGTCTTCGGGTCGGACGGGTATCCGGAGCCTACGTTTTTGCTCCATATCTCCGCGTCGCTTATGTCCGTTGTTTCTTCGAATATCCACCCTTCGATGCATTCATCCCGTGTCACTTTGGCAGCAACACTGGCAGCTCCAACAATTGTAAATTTGGAATCAGCTTTAGCAGCGACTGTGAACGAAATTCCAGGAAAGAGGGAGGAGAGGTAGGCTTCATAATTTTTTGTTGAGCCTAGCGCATCAACATAGACCTAAGCGCTTAAGACACGACATAAGGTTGAAATAGCACCACGGAATGTACCTCTGAGAGTTGGATACCGCTTTCAATGACTTCACGAATAAGAAGCACTGTCGCTTCTTCTGACTGACGATTCAGATTCACTGGTGGTCGCCGAAGCATACCACTTGAGATAGCTTGTGGACTGATATAACATAAGAATTAAAACAGTGCATTGCGCGTGGCTGTCAAAATTTACGATACGATTCTGACAGACCAACCGAGATTTTTGGGGTCTGAACACAGCGTGTCGAGCAGTGCGGCACGCGTCTCCGGCGTTAGTGTTTTTGAGTCTATGTCCCTCCTTAACCGTCATCCTCAATATTCGAATCACGTCGCATCTTACCTGCGAATCCCAGCTCGTCCAATTGTTCAGTGTAGGATGCTGGACAATACGCGACGCCATACACAAGTGGGCCAAGTACCGGTCCGCGGCCAGCTTCGTCGACCCCAAGGATGTAGGGTCCTGGCGCTGTGGGTTTCGGCGAGTGATATGTGTAGGATTCTCGAAGAGCTTGAGATGGACCTGGCGTGGAGGGCGCCATCAGGCCTTGAAGTTGTGGCTTGTGTATAGTAACCCGGACTTGACCACAACCAACAGTCATGGCACCTGGCCGTCCAGTCAAGAACACCACCGTCACCGTACCAAGGCATTATGCTCAGCGTACTGGCCTCAAACTTGCAGCAGAGATCAAGAGGCAAGCCCGCTCAAGGAAGATTCTAGTCGACATTAACATGCCCCACCCGGAATTGAATTCTTCAATAGTCCGTTTCTCTCTCTCTTTCTCTTTCTTTGAGGCTCAGGGTACACAGGAAAATGCGTCTGAATGGAACTCTATGCTTATGAGCGCTCGAGCGGACAGAGGACCACAGTGGGATGTCGGTACTCAGCAGTAAGCATACTCCGTCTGTGGCGTAGTGCAACTCTTACACCTCGCCAGATTTTTAGTGGACGAACATTCCGATTTATATTATGATCCCACACCACTACTCGAGTCCATCAAGAAGAAAATAGACGAGGAAAAAGCGGAAGAACAAGCTCAACATGCAGCGCACCAGCACCACCAAGCGCAAGTACATCAAATGCATCAGCAGCAGCATCCTCAACACATTGCTCGGCACGATTCCGGACACCAGGAATTCCACCTGACGAGTGTACATCAGCTTAATTCGTCTATACACTCCACCCCTTCAATGCCTCGGCATCATGCCCCTGGTCCCGGGCCCACTGGACAATACCCATATCCGGCATCTCCAGTGGGGAACATGGGTATGCGCCCACCACCTCAACCCCATGGTGGTAGTCCGTTCGCGAGTGGTGGCGGACCAGGTCCCGGCCCTGGCGTAGGTGCTGGTGGTGGAGCTCCATTCAACGCGATTCCGCCAGGCCAGTTCTACGGCGCTGATGCTGGAGGCTCTCCTGCGAGGATGGCGGGTATGGGACCGATGAACAACATGGGAGGAATGGGGAACATGGGGAACATGGCGGCGATGGGCAATATGGCTAACATGGGTAATATGGGGATGGCCGGAATGGGCGGCATGGCTGGGGTGGGTAATATGGGGAACATGGGGAATATGGGAAATATGGCAGGTGGGATGGGGTATGGGAGGTATGGGCAACATGGGTAACATGGCTGGAATGGGCAACGTTGGGAATTTGGGCGGAATGGGAGGTATGGGCGGACCGATGGGTATGATTGATGCCGGCGCGGGAGGTATGGGTGTTCATCCCTATGGGCGGTATGGGAGGAATGGGCGGTGGTGCAGGCATGCCCATAAACCTCTCTCCTGCAAGGCGTATGACCCGCGGTGGTTTTGGGGACGAGAGCTTTGGACTTGCGTGAACAACTCGTACGAAAGTTTTGCTTTTTTATTATCTAGTTGGTCTAACAAAACCTTTAGACATTCTTCTATAACTTGATACCATTGAACCAACTACCATTCTTTCAAGTCTCTATCAATTTCAGCACCTGCTCCCTGAGTCCATCCTCCCAATCATCACAACACAAAGACAAAACCGCAGTATCCCGTCCTTTCCCAACTCCTCTATCACCCTCTACGTCTACGTTTTTCCCAGGTTTTCCCTCTACCAGGACCCACGTCCACCTCATCTCTCCCTCCCTTTTGAACCCCATCTTTTCAGCGATCCTTATGCTCGCTTTATTCATCGGATTTGCCGTCCAGGCCACACGTCGGAACCCCATTCCACCTTGCGAAGGCACGTCCAACCAGTACTTGAGCATCGCCCCGATAGCATGCTTGGTTACATGCGTGCCCTGATAAGCAGGAAAAATGATGACAGGTCCAATCTCTACTTTGAGATGCTGGGGTATGCAATGCACCGCACCGATGATGCCTGCCATTGTACCATCAGCAGGAGCGCTGTCGTCGTTCGAGGCAGCACCCGTTTTGTTGATGATGGCGAACGACAAGTTATGGGGGTCGTCGTGTATTGTCGTGCGGTAGAAGGCAAAAATGTCCTCCAACGTATCGAGCTTGAATGGGACGTATTGCATGAAAGTGGGGTTCTTGTGTATCACTGCGTGCCAGGGTTCTACATGGATGGATGGGACAAAAGGGACGAGTTTGACACGGCTGGTTTCGATGCATTCGGGAACGGGGAGGATAAAGTTCCATGGGTTGGTTATAGGCTCTGTCGAAGATTGTATCGAGCCTGGCTTGTAGTTGTTAACGAATAGAGGAGCCATGATACGATAGATAGATCCTATCAATGCTATCTGGCTATGACATGGACATTTTAATTTATTCCGAGGATTTTGTATGACTCGTTTCAATTGATCCACATTTAGGTTTATCCCCGGCTAGTAGCTACGGTAACGCCCCCTTCTGCAGCTCAATCAGAACGCTCTGCTCAATTGTCGTCTCCCACAACTGCATTTTGATACGCCCCAGCTCTTCCTCCAAATGCTTCTTCCGTTCTTGCGCACGCTGAATAATTTCTTGCTTATTTAGCTTTTTTTGAGCAGGTTGAGATGAACATGAAGACGGAGTCGGCAACGCGAACGGAAGATTTTGAGATCGGAGGGCAGAGAGATCCAAAGATGGCGGTTTTGTTCCAGTAGCGTCATTAGATGGCAATGAACTAACGCCCATCAACGCATGGAAAGGTGTGCTTGTCAGCGCAGGCGGCGCAGATGCCAGTTCCAGCTCAGACTGATTTTTTCCTTGTACATCCTCCCTCTCCTCCAAAACCCTCTCTCTTTCCTTTTCCTTCCCCTTCCCCTTCTCCTCAGCCGTGAACCGCCCAACTTCATCATCATCATCATGTTGTTGCTGACGTTCCCCTATTATGCCACCATGAGCACGACTTACGTACTGATTCCACAACGCGCGACGTAACATACCTTGACTGGAAAATGGATCTTGGTTGCCTTGAGCAGAGACGATATCTGGCGCGCTAGACTCCCACAAAGCGGACGCAGGAGTGCTAGGGTCTGCATCTCCAATAGAGCTTACTGGACTGGCGGAGGGCATTGGGGACAGGTGCTGAAAGGATAAGAGCTCCGCCAGATTCCTCTGTAGGGACAGGTGTTTGATCATTTTGCGTAAGGTTGTTGATTTTATCCATATCCACGAGCGGACGAGGCTGTGGCTGGGAAATGGCAAGTAATGTAGGATCGATCATGGCGTCTACAAGTTGAAATTGCATGGAATGATTTTGAGATACAGGAATGGGTTCGAGTCCAATGTCGCGCATAAATTGCTCGGCATCGTGTTGTGATGCATTTTCGGATGATGATTGTGGTAAATGAAGTATGTTGGTGGTATTAATGCTGTCTATGGAATGCAAATGCGTTGAATGCGGGTCAAAGTCGAAATCGAACGGTTCGAGGAGATTGAAATCGAGCGCCTCAGGTGCGGGCGTGGATGCAGAAGTGAATGATTGCTGGTTTTGCGTGGAGGATGTATCCAAGGCAGAAGCGAAGCCGTCAGAGGGGAATGGAAACCTCTCGAGAACGTTCATCCAGCTATTGATCAAGCCCTCATTGACGTCGTCTCCCGAGTTGGAATTAACGAAAGTAGAAGAAGGTTCAGGTAGAATCCCTGTCCCAGTTCCACCCATGTTATCACTTTGGGCACCAACCACGCCATTTGCATCTGCAGGAGATGCAGCCAGTAACCACGAAATAAGTTGGTCGAGGGATGAGTCGGGCGTCGACTCAGATGGTGTCGCAATAGAGGGTAACTGAGTAGGCGTCTCAGGCACAGGTGTCACAGGCGTAGATGCTTCTGAAGGCTGTTGGGAGGCGGAGAGGGCATCATCAATAGGTTGCTCAGCAACTTGCGGCAGTCCAGGTTCCTTCAGAGCAGCAGGAGCCGACTGAGACCTCTGCGATTGAACTTCGGCCTTACGACGTGCCTCTTGCTGATGATACTTCCTCGTAGCGGCCTTTCTCGCTGCGATTCGGATGAGATTAATGAGCTGCGAGATGAGCTGCTTTCCCCGTTCCCTCTCCCACGTCCTGCGATACTCTTGCGGCCCTTCGCCTTCCTGAAACGGATACGGAACATCCCAATCTGCAGCACCAGCGGGTACACGACTCAATCTACGTCGCTTCAGGGGTGGCGCTTGAAGCCCAGTCGGCACAGGCGCAGGGGTTGGCTGTTCCGACTTGGACTTTCTTCGTTTCCTATACGACGATGAATAATGTGTAGGCGCAGACGACGCGCGTGCGTTTGCGAGGGCGATCTGCTCCGCCCTCTGTCCAGCGATAAGCCGGAGAAGGCATTGCAATACCGGAAAGATATCTTTTTGCCCTATAAGCGTCGCGACAATCTCCTTATTGGTCGGCGCGGGTAGCAGCGCTGGATCTATATCCGAAGATGGAGTCATAGAGTCAGACCCTTTACCCAGTTTAGGGGCATCGTGCTCGTCGTACCGAACACTGCTGGTAGATGTGCAAGTGTTTGATCTTGGTTTGACAGTCATTCTCCGTCTTCTGGATTTATTTTCAACATCCAAGACAATAGGGTTGGCCGGTGTAGAACCGCGAGACGTGCTCGGCTGCATAGAAAGGTTTGCTGGCTTGATCCCCGCAACTAGACCAGCGGTACCCAAGAGTGCTATCTGATTACGCAAAAAATTAGGGGGCAAAGGCGTAGATGAATCTGGCAGCGCGATTGAAGGTGCTGGCGAGGGCTGAGTTTCCTTTCGCGTCCTTTTTCGTTTGTTGGGCCCTGTCGCTGGAGGAACAACTGATGAAGGGCGTGACCGAGTCGATGGTGTTGAAGCATCGGCACTAGGCGCCGGGGAAGGAACTGCGGCGACATCGTGGCGGGAATTGACTTGAGCGGCATGTCGTGGTGGGAGATATGTCAAGGACAAGGCTAATGGATCTTTTGGAAGTTCAGAAAAGTGCTGGGAACCAGGAAGTGCAATGGTCCCCACATTTTGTACTATGCAATCTGATGCACCTGGTAAGACGAGGGCAGGAGAAGGCGATCTTGAGGGGCCAGGCGAGCCAAAGAGAGAAGATTGGTCTTCATCTTCAGAAGTCATTAAAAGAGTCGAGTCGACACCAAACAACATACAAATAGGACCCCATTAACTATACATTTTACTATTCATACCCACCGTCCGCGTTCTTCCCTACGTTGCATTCCCATCCACTTGCTATATTCTCGTCGCGCCGTATCCTTCACCCATTCCTCGTGTGCCGTGACATACGCTTGCCATGCATCCGATCCCACCACTTTATCCCGGAACCCATGAGCCTTATCCCTGGCATGAGACGTCTTGTCCTTGATATGCTCATGTGCGAGCATCATCCATTTACCCCCCTTTAACGTCATGCTCCATGTGTTCTCCATAAGCTGTTCGCCAGCAAACTGGATAAATTGCTCGCTCTTCTCCTTAATCTCGCGAGCCTTGTCGCGAGCCCTTTCATTTCGGTACTTGACTTCCTCTCGTATAGCATTCGCCGTTTCCGCGGAAATTTCCATTGCCTTTCTAGTCTGATCCTGAATGGCCCGCATGAGGTCATCCATCGCATCCATGAGTTCCTTGAGGTCATTGTGAACAACATCGATGGCTGCTTTGATCGTGTATCCGACCACTTCAGACACCGAATCAGCCATCCTGACGCTGAGAGCGAAGGTACTTGCGCCGTCGCTCTCTTTCCCGTCAGCGGCGACTCGCACAGAGTCGACGCTAGAAAGTGGTGTAGCCGGCGGAACTCCGAATAGGAGATCGGTAGACGCCGCTGCGCTGGTTGGCTGCGCTGGAGGATAAGTCTTTGAGCGCGACGCACAAGCCAGTGGGCTGGCAACGAATAGCGAGACTTGGGATGTAAGTGAGAGCGATGTACTAGCGGGGTTGATTACTGCCAGTGCAAAGTCTTTCAACGACGATGCTATTAAAGCAGTATTATGTTGGATTGCAGGAGTAGGGGATGCAATGCTACTATTTATCTGTGCATTGGTCGGCGCCCACACATTGTTGGCAGGTTGTACCCCTGTCACCGACGTTGGCGTAGGTTCCGGTGGACGGAAGAATGTGTTTATCGCGAAGCTCATTACAATTGACACGAGAGCAAAACTGCAAATGTGTTAGACACGGAGAGGAATTCCAGAGATGACAATCTTACAATGTTACAGCAGGAATAGAACTTAAATGTTCGGACAACGTCTTTGTGGTTTGTTTCTTATTACATGTAAAAGGTTTTTGCAATGCTCGATGGACTCGATACGGGTTTACGCTCTGGACTTGACTACTTGACAACATCCAAGATGATTGACTACCCAGACGTAAGGTCTTGTTGGTGGGAACGGAGAGAGACATCCAGGTGCTCTCTGCATTGTTGCGAGCATATACATCCTCTGCATTGTCGACATCTCCTGTGTCTAAAATAATTGGCAGATAAAGAGTGTGTTCGGGTAAAGCGTGAAGCGTAGAAGGCAAGAAAACGACAGCCATCGAAGGTCTGTCAGAATTGCTCTGCGCATAAATCACATGAAGCAGTGAATCAACAAAGATCAATCAGGCTTGCAAACATACATATGAAGAATAAATTGAAGTCCCTTGAGTGCAATCATGTACAGCCACTCCGTTGAGCTGTGCTGTTTCTGATCGCGGTTCAAAGAAGAAATAACCTGTACCTGTAGAAGGTGCGGTGCTCAACAAAGTGCGGTGGGAGTAAGATGCCGCCTTTTGCAATAGGGTTTCTATGAGGGACCATTTGGATGCAGAAGGGGTGACCATATAATATAATATCAATATCGATGTTGTGCTTGTCAAGCTGAGCAATTTCGGGAGTGAGTAAGTACCCTGCTCCTGCTCGGGTGAAGGGTGGAGAAAAGTCCAAGTACTCTTCAGGAAACTGCCTGGTCTAGAGCCTCAAGGTCTAACTCGTCTGTAGGAGTACCTGGACGAGACAGAGCTATGTTATTCTTGGAGCTCGTCAAAGGATCAGGGAAGGATAAGCGCAAGTCATGGAGCGAGGCATGAGTACTTGCGCTGTGCGCAGCAGAGGAGGAGCGGGAAGCGCTCAAAGTGCTAATGAGGCTCTGTTCAAGGCCTTCTTTCACGAGGTCGTCCTCGGCTGTGTCTTGATCGTCATTCACGTCCGGAGCGGAACCTAACCTGAGGGGTGATGCGACATACGGAACCCTCTCGTCAGCACTGGTGTCTGTGACGAAACCCTCCCAAGCCTCGACGTCGCCGTCCCTAGAGCTACCGAGACTGATAGAGGAGCGCCTTGAAAGAGGGACGGAGGGGAGCTCGTCGTGATCACTTGCAAGTGAGTCATTGTCGTCGGAATCGCGAGGACTAGTGACATCGAGCCAATCAGAATCAGAGAGACTATCCTGTTCCGATGTATTTGAAGAAAGCTGTTGAGGGATGGGCATGGTGGTAGGATGAGGGAGACAGAGTTAGACGTCGGCCTTAAAAGGGTGTCAGTGGTCAGGTGATTGGCAAGGCTGGCATTCCGGCGGCTTATCGATGCTCCTCGACCTCCCCCGCGATATTCTACTCAATATATGCGTTTATTTCTCTCCTGCAGATATTCTCGCTCTCAGACAGGCAAGCAGAGCAGCAGTAGACACTCATTAGTACTACTTACACGTTACACGTAGACATGTCGTGTCTTACACGCCTTTACTTGTGACGATTACGCATGGCATCATCTATCAATTGACATTCCCCTCGATACGCCACCTGATACTCCCCTTTCGTCCTTGTCTGGTTCTGTCCTCCTCACTATTGTCATTCTCGCATTGCGCCTTGACAATAACTGGCGGAGGCGAGACCCCGTTGTTCATTGCACCCAGATAACTAAAGCTCTGAAGAATGCAACTATTATGCAGCTGCAGTTGCTTGGCCGCCGACATGTCTTGATTCTGTCGCGCTGGCCAAATTACGATGAGCTCTCTGCCTGGTGTCTGGATGAACAGCCGGACAGCCGAACATGTGTCGGTCTGAAAGTCATACCCATGATTCAGTTTGCCGCTGCTATGCGTGCCCGAAACTATGACGCTTCCGTTGTTTTTCTCAGTAACAACGAGGCTGTCAGCGTTTATTCGCTCTCTCTTGACGCTCTCTCTGACCAGCCCTATACTTTGTCAAAGTCCATTCCCGGTCCCTCAGAAGGCCGCATATCTGTCGTCGAGATATGCGATGACATCATCGCTACCATCGTGGCCCGCATTCCGAGTCACTTCGGCCCGCCAAACTACACTGCCGTCTTCTATAACATACGCACTAAGCGCAAATTCTTCCACGAATTCTCTTCTCAATCCGTGGGTTCATCTTACAATCATGCTAGACAATGGTTGCTAACCGTATTCGAAAGTCGCTAGATAGGCTTCAAATAAAATTATACTCGAATTGCTTTATTTTGATTGGCGTCCGTAATGACACCCTCGTCGTCCGCATACATGGACTACCTGCAGATCTCTACCTCAAAGATACCTCCTTTGATGTAACCATGCTTTCACCCGAACAGTGTCCTTTGTTGGCAGAGAGCGTGCTGAGTCGAGTTTCGCGTTTATGTGAATTTTATATTTCGACAGAGCCAGTTTATGATCATCCCTCTTGCTTTTCCCTGATTGTGTTCCACTCCTTTGGTGAACATATCAAGGGTGTCGCGGATGTCTATCAAGTCCCAATCCATGCCGCGCAAAGTGATCGCCTTGGCGATAGCTTCTCCCGGACGCATAGCTTCAAAACTGCAATTGGTACGCGTCCTGAAATTGTGTGTATGGGAAAGACTGGATATCGAGCTGTGTGGGTGGATCATGAGTGGGAGAGCGACGAGTATAAATTATGGAAGGCTACATTCCGGCCAGGAGATGCGGCTGTTGTCAATCTCCTTGTACCGTCACATCATCCACTGCCATTTGAAGCACACATGATAGCGTCACTCTCATTTGAGGAGGCGACGGGACGAGTATGCGTAGGTTTACGGACAGGGGCAGTGTACATACTCGAATTTTAGCGATCTTGGTTGCCATTTTTAGCCACACTGCTACTATCTGACTTGATCTTTGCGAAATCATCTTCTGGTCGTTTCACCCATCCCATCCCTGGCATTCAATGGAGCATGAAATAGAGCAGCTCGTACAAGCCATAACAATTGCCTCTGATCCCACCCAACTTTCTCTTCATCCACAGGCTTTGAGTTACATTCGCAACATCCAAGAAAACATACTCCATGCATGGCGTGTGGCCCTGCATATTTTCCTCGAAACGAATCCAAATGGATCAAGGAAATACAATTCTCAAGCCCGCTTCTTTGCTCTTGGTCTCTTGGACGACTTCTTTGAGAGCCGGTGAGTGATCTCGTGAGTCATTTTTGGATCTCGCCGTCATCGAGCAAGTTACTACAACTTCCCGCTTTGGCCCCAATGCAATTGCCTCGCTCTCCACGCGTCTGTAGCTGTCTATTCGATTACTAAACTCTGCTGTAGTTCTGAACCACTAGACAACGAATCCTTCACCCTTCTACGTCAATCACTGTTGCAATACGTTCAAAGGGAATATGCGGAAGGCCCAGCAGAGAGCGACGCTCCATGTACGTCTATCCCACACGTCATAAATCACCGGACCTTACACGCCAGCTAGATATACGCAACAAGTTCTCTCATACACTAACTTTATTCTTCCTTTGTTCATACATCGACCAATGGCCCTCATTCTTTACTGATCTCTTCGCTTTCATTCGAACATCCGATGTGCCCTCTGCCGCAAGCTTCAACCGTCATGTCTCTCTTCTCTTCTTTCACATCGTCCTTGAAATTTCTGGAGAAGTTGCCGATCAGGTGATAAAATCTGCACGGCATTTCACACCCGAACGACATTCGCGTGATTCCAGAGTCAGAGACGCAGTTCGGGAAAGAGACGCAGCGCGGATTAATGAAGGTGTATTGACTATCGTTGCTGAGGGTACTGAAACTATGGGTCGACTACAAAAAGGCGAGCCTTTGCCTGAAACAAAAGGAGAATTGGACAACGCTATTGAACTGGTGGATTGGGGTATTAGAACTTTCGGGATCGTACGTTGGTATGTCAAAGTGAGATGACGTGTTATACCCTCGCGTTGACTTGGCATTTTAGGATGGATCGATATCAATTTGACTGTTACACCAACTACCGTTCCTTTACTATTCAACATGCTTGCGAACCCATCCCTACCAATCCGGTTGGCGACCTCCGTAGCGTTGCTCAGAATCGTTGCGAAAGGCCTTAAAGAACCGGGAGACAAGCTTCAACTGTTCAAAGTCTTGTCTCTGGGTCAAGTCATAGATGCGCTCGAGTCAAAGACGCGTGCGCAGCAGCAGGAGCGCGGGTCCGATGTTGACTGAAGGTGAAGAATCGTACCGGGAAGCGCTTGGAAAGCTGTTGAATATGTATGGGCTGGAATTGATAAAGCTAAGCGATGTTTGTCCACCTCCTCGAACGGAATCTGGTTCTTCATTGATCATTGTCCCAGGACTGTCCAAGTGAGGATATTCGCTCGGAAGCAAAAGCTTATCTTTTGCAAGTGCAACCTGTAATGTTGCGTTTCCTAGCGGACGAATACGACGATACCTCTAGTACGATTTTCCCCATGTTGCAAGGCATTCTTGCCAGCGTAAGTGCGCATATATCAAGCATCTTTGCGACATTCACGAATCTTTTCAGCACAAACGTAGTAGAAAAGTGGTGACCAGTCCGTTGGATGAGTCAGTACGGACTTTTCTGGCGTCGCTGCTGCGAGTGCTGCTCGACAAGTTGAAGTGGGACGAAGAGGCTGATCTTGAAGATGTTGATGAAGAAGACAATGCCGAGTTTGAGAGGCTAAGAAAGGTCAGTGATTTTAATGAAGTTCACCCTTCGTGTCGTGACCCGCTTGTTTGAAGGAACTGCGTAATTTTATGGACTCTATTCTCGCGATTGACCAAGATCTGGTGACGGACACAGTACGCACGGTGGCGTTGGAGACTATTACAACTTACAGGAATGGTGCTTCACTGAAATGGAATGATGCTGAACTCGGTGTTTATCTCGTCTATATATTTGGAGAGATTAATAAGTGTGAGTGTAACCGGTAGGATGCGCTGCTCATTCTGACTTACCCCTTTACAGCAGGAGGAAAGGGCAGAGCAGCGTTCTGCCAAGCACCAGCTATCGACAAAGAGCTTCGAAAGGTGGTGAACTATGCGGAGTATCCATTAACAACTCATGGAGAAATGCTATATGCTCTTGTGCAATCCAGAATGTCGTCATACCCTCACCGTGCCGTGGCCTTGCAGTTTTTCGAGACTGCGGCTCGGTATCCAGACTTTTTCAAAATCCGAAAGGAGTGCATCATCCCAACGCTCGAAGCCATGGTTGATAGCAGGTGAGTCAATGTGCAAGTAGGCGACCGGTGACTCATCCATATCGTAACTTAGAGGCTTGCACAATGACGACTCCTCACATCGGGCTCGGGTTGATTATCTATTCCATCGCTTTATCAAAGAGGTCCGGAACGATATCCCTCCAGATCTTAGTGTCAGCATCCTCGAGAGCTTGCGCGATTTGCTTTCCATCGACGTGCAGATCCCCGAACCTGACGATGCAGATCTGGATCCGTTATCCGAAGCCGTCAAAGACACTTCGTTCGACTCCCAATTGTATCTTTACGAGACTGCCGGTATTCTGTCTTCACTACTTTCCAAGAATCATGAACAGCAAACTAGTGTATTACTTTCGCTTGTCAAGCCTCTTATGGAGGGGCTTTCTGAAAATTTCCAAAGTTTTAACTCAAAAGGACCCGAGGATATCGTTCCAATCGTCAAGGTCCATCATATCATTATGGCCTTGGGCAATATTGCAAAGGGTTTTCCGGATTATCCTGCTGTAATACCCGAAAGACATGTATTTCCACCACTTGATGTGTTTGCAGAGATGGCACAGGCCATCCTTGTATGTTTAAAGGCTATGAATACTCTCAAAGTTATTCGTGACGCTGTAAGTGCTAGACTTCCAATGCCGTATGGGATAATGACACTCTCGCCCAGACTAGATTCGCCTTTGCACGTATACTGGCAACGGCTGGTGCCAGAGTTACTGAATTTATTCCAGTTTTAATGGCAGCTCTGCTGGCACATTTTGAGCCGACGGAGCTGATTGACTTTATGAACCTCATTGGATTGTCTATTCATAAACTTCGAAGTAAGGTCCCTTCCTCAAGACTATAATTACTCCTTCTGATAATAACTTTTTACAGAAAGACATGTTTGACGTACTAGATCAGTTAATCGGCCCACTGAATATGCATATATCTACATTACTTTCGCAGCCCATATCCGGTACAGACGACCAAAGGGCACACATCGATACAACCAGAGCCTATCTTGGTTTGCTTAATGCTATTATGACTGGACGACTGGAAAACGTCTTCACTTCAGAAAGTAAGTCATTCAGTTCTCGTACGAGCAAGTTATTGAATGGGCGATAGGAAATGCCAGCAGTTTCCTTCCATTGATCGAAACCTTACAGCAGTTGGCAGAGGACATTTCTGATTCTGCAAGTCAGAGGGCGGCCATTACGTTCTTGGGTAGATCTGTTGCTATCTGGGGACAGCCAATCTCGCAGGTGCCTGGCGATGCTAAACCTCAAGGAGGTTTGCCTGGCTTTGAAACCTTCATCTACGATAGGCTGGTCCCTGCCATGTTCCTCGTTCCGTCTCAGCCTGGTTTCAACGCCAAGGATGGTCAGATGACAACAGTAAGTCATGATTGCTCTCTATAGAGTGCTTTGTACATCTCTTGCGACAGGTCTTGCACGAGATTGCGAATCTACTGCAAATTAATTTGCAAAACGCGGGGTACAGAAGCGTACAACTACTTTCTCTCTGTCTTCTTACCATCGCAAAACTGGCCACAGGATGTGAACCATGGATTTTACCACGAAACTTCAAAATCTGGATGGAAAAGCTTTCCGCAAATACTTTACAGGACGTGGTGCGATCTTCCCGTGCACCTTCATGATTTGATCCCTTCACGACCGATCGTCCTTTGCATATGTCACTTCAGCACTGATTTATTGTTCTTGTACTTGCCATTACCATAGCACTTTAAAGCTTTAACCTGCATGTAGTTCTCTAGATTATATCATTACGCGTCAGTTGTAGTAAATTGTTATTTACTTGGATCCTGAGATCCAAACAATATGATTGTCTGCGGTTCACGGCATCGAAACATAGTCTAACACGCCACCCTAGTACCAGTAGGCAATGGCTAGCGGTACGTTCCAAGGATTTAGGAGACACCATAATGTGGTTAAACGACGAAACAGGCCTCATGCGACGAGCGAAGCCGAAGATTGTGTGTGGAATTCTTACATCTTCCGGTTAATCTTTAATCTAAAGTCAAGGGAATCTCTGGTAGAAACCCCCACGGAAGGTATATCTGCAAAACCCCTCAAGAAACCTGTAGCTCACCTTTATACTTAATAGCCAGCGCCCGAGTTTAATGCCGAGGATACATGGACTCAACTAGCCAAAAATATCCGCGAAATTCAGAATCACAACGCCATATATTTGTCAGTTTGAGGAAAACCATCGTTTCGGTTATAATCTGGTGTTATATAGACATGGAGATATGCTATATAATGGGCTGAAGAATCTTGTCATTGAGAATCTTCATAACCTCGCGGATGAACAAATTATCCCCGTCTTTCCGAATGATAGCACTCAGGATCTAATGCAGCAGAGTCAAGAGGCAGAGTTACTATGCAAGGCAGTTGCTACCGTGCACGAAGACCATTGTAGCAACATGGTGAAGCTAGGGCAGATTCTGAAATACATGGTACCGTGTTTCTGCACTTTTGCCACATTTTTGCGAAGATCCTAATGACGAACAAGGATCGGGTCTACACAATATCTTCAAGCGTACCGGGAACATGGGAGTTGGGGCGTCTTCTCTTCCGAGAACATATCATGCGGCCTTCTATTCGCGACCACCTAATAAATGCCATTCTAAATCAAATACGTTTCGAGAGAGAAGGCTATGTGATCAATCGCTCATCCGTCAAAGGATCTGTCGAGGTTTTTACGAGTCTCTGCACCGAGGACGAGAAAACGACGTTGTATGAGGAATTCCTCGAACCTGCTATCCTCGCTGAAAGTCGAGCCTATTACAAAGCGGAAGGAGATAGATTATTGCAACTTTGTGACGCTTCTGTGTTTCTTAAACGAGTGGGTGATGGCCTCTCATATCGATTCGGTCTGTGTGATCTATTTTTTCTCGCAGGTGGAAGAACGGTACGAATCTGAAGAGTCTCGGGCCCACCACTATCTCACACGCATCACGGCACTACCACTGCGTACCATTTTGCAAGAACAACTCCTCTCGCCCCGTATACAGGATGTCATATCGCTAGCGAACTCTGGGTTGGACGCGATGGTCGATGCGTCGAAAGTTGAAGATCTTGCTCGCCTATATCGTTTATGCTCTGGGATCCAAACCGGTCTGCCTTATCTCAAACGTGCTTTGAAGGAGTCCATCTCGCGACGGGGTAAAGAAATAAACCGCCTTTCACTAGTAGTGGACGAGGCAGAAGAGGATCAAGCTGGAGCTGATGAAGGAGATACAAAGAGAAAAGGGAGAATCGCAAAAATCAAGTCAGCAAATACTGGGGCATCAAAGTGGGTGCAAGATGTTCTTGACCTGAAAGACAAGTTCGAAACTATATGGAAAAATTGCTGGCAAAGCGATCGCGAGATTGAATCATCGATGAATGAGGTAGGTGGCACAGAGAAACCCGTGTGCTATCGGCTTACCTAGTGCTTGAAGGCGTTTGCGGGCTTCGTGAACCTTAGCGACAAAGCACCAGAATTTATTTCATTGTTTATCGATGACCACCTTAGGCGCGGCTTGAAAGGGGTGAGTGCAGGATAGATTGACGTTCCAACATGCCGTTGACCTTTGGTGATAGAAAACGGACACAGAGGTTGACATCGTTCTGGATAAGACCATAACTGTGTTCCGCTTTATTTCTGAAAAGGACGTGTTTGAACGTTACTACAAAAATCATCTCGCAAAACGCCTTCTCCACAACCGGTCTGTGTCAGACGACGCAGAACGAGGCATGTTGGCTAAGCTGAAAGTTGAATGTGGTTTCCAGTTCACGCAAAAGTTGGAGGGCATGTTCCATGATATGAAACTATCGGATGAACATATGGGTCTTTACAGAACTTATCTTGAGCGGTTAAAATCATCGGTCAGTTTTATTTCATACTTCTCTGAGTTTCGCTGATTTTCTCCTGTAGCCGCCTGAAATTGAGATATCGGTGATCATCATGACAGCAACCTTCTGGCCTATGTCACAGGCCCCTCCAGCATGCATATTTCCGCCAGAGATGGTCCAGGCTTGCAATTCATACCAGCGATTTTATAACACAAGACACTCTGGCCGTCGTTTGGCGTGGGTGCCGTCGCTGGGAAGCGCGGATGTGAAAGTTAGGTTCAAATCTCGTCAGCATGAATTGAACGTGTCGACGTATGCGTTGGTCATCTTGCTCTTGTTCCAAAACTTGAGTGAGGGGGGGAAAATGAGCTATGCGGTAAGATATTCCATTGTAGATTTGCAGGCATTTATCGAATCCTGTAGGATATCAAAGAAGCGACCAACATTGAAGAACAGGAATTGAAACGACAGTTGCAGTCGTTGGCGTGTGCCAAGTTCAAGGTGCTCAAGAAGCATCCTCCAGGACGGGACGTGAAGGACGATGATACCTTCTCTTTCAACGAAGGGTTCCAATCAGAACTACATAAGATCAAGATTGCTGTAGTTGCTGCCAAGGTAGAATCGGGAGAAGAAAGAAAAGAGACGCGAGAGAGAATTGATGAGGAACGCAAACACCAATCCGACGTATGTCAACTTCTATTATTTTTCTGCCCTTTCTCAAATCTGATTTCCGAACTTGTAGGCTTGCATCGTCAGGATAATGAAAGACCGCAAACACATGACGCATAACGATCTTGTTAACGAAGTGACACGCCAGCTGGCTAGCCGATTCCAACCTGATCCACTGGGTATAAAGAAACGAATTGAAAACCTAATTGAGGTACGACTACTCCCATGACTTGCGCCATTCGGAGATTTGACCTTAAAATGCAGAGAGAATATCTGGAACGCTGCGAAGATCGGAAATCATACAACTACCTAGTGAGTTACAGGCTCCTATTCGCCAGAATGCCGTTAATCAGTCGGTAGGCATAACTGCTCCTACCCTCCTGTGTTACTGCACGTTTTGCATGTGGATTCCCTCAATACATTGTATCATCTTTCCATATTTCCCTGGTTTATTGTAACGCAATAATATCTACACC
Organism: Amanita rubescens; assembly: GCA_015039365.1. NCBI lineage: Eukaryota > Fungi > Basidiomycota > Agaricomycetes > Agaricales > Amanitaceae > Amanita > Amanita rubescens. Next base: position 13,692 of record WION01000202.1, on the reverse strand, counting down.
TAACCGTGTATAACGTATATAAATAATGACACCAATCCATTCTATGGGTATACAGCTAAAGTTCGTCGTGACCTGATCTTGACGGTGGGAATGCCTCTTTCAGTTCTGAAAGACGATAAGCACAGAGTAACCATATGATCAACCAAGATACTCACTACGACGTAGCTGTGGAGATAGCTCTGCCGGTAGCACGACATTGTATTCCACGAACAGATCTCCTCTAAAGTGTTGCCCAAAGATGGGCATTCCTTCCCCCGTAATTGTCTGCACAAAACCAGGCTGTGTGATGCCAGTGCGACGTAGCCGTATCGCATGACCGTCAAGATGCGTCAAATTATGGTCAAAGCCTAGTAGCGCCTACAGGGAGTTAAACAGGTTAGAATATACGAGGAAAGAAAATGAACGAACTTCATCGACGCCGATTGTTTCCTTCCAATATAAATTAGACTCTTTCCGTCTCCATCCACCCTTCTCTTTCCTGCTCTTAACGCGTATTATAATGTCGCCAGCATCATAATCAGGTGACTCGTCTGCCTCGCCTTCAAACACTATTTCATGGTTTTCGGGCGTACCGGGTATAATTTCGAGTGTATAAGATTGGACATGGTCGATAACCTTGGTGCCTCCACAATGAGGACAAATCTTCGTGACGACTTTGCCTTGGCCACGGCAATCTGGGCATGTGACTTGACTTTGAGCGTACATCCCGGGGAATATCTGCTGTTTAACGATTTTTACGCCTGATCCACCGCACGACGAACATGCATGGATATCTGAGGAGGATGCTGCGCCGTTCCCCCGACAGTGGTCGCAAAGAACTTTTTTCCGTACTTGGAACTAGTTGCAAACGTCAGCATTGCGGAAGACCTGAGTTTTTAACTGCACCTACGTCCAGACTAGCTCCTTGATACCTAGACAAATTAGTCGTATCGCCCAGTCGTAGAAATAGTATACTCACATTTCTGCCAAGGAAACTTCAAATTCCGACAACGATGAGGGTCCCTTTCGCGACTGTTCGGCGTGATCTATATAACCTCGTCACTCGCTTGGCGAGGCTAGTTTTAAACGGACAAACTTACGGCCTCCGAAGAAATTTTGGAATATATCGAATGGATTGGCAGCGTGTTGTCCACTTTCGTGTGCCTTCAGACCTTCCTATATACTGATAAGATGCAAGTTGATTTGGGAATGTATCCGACCCGCACCTCCCCATGACGGTCGTATATATCTCGTTTCTATACAGATACTTGAGCAACCGAATTAATGACAGCGCGCATGACCCACCTCGGGATCCGACAGGACCTCGTATGCTATTCACTTTGTCAGAAAAATCACAGATAATAGAGACAAAACGCGCACCATGGGCAATATCGACGAACTTGTCTTTAGCATCAGGGTCCTTGTTTTTGTCGGGGTGATATTTCTTGCTTAATTTTTTGTACGCGTGCTTTATGTCCCTTTGCGACGCCGACCGGGATAAGTCGAGGATTTTATAGAGATCTGCCGCGAGCGCGAACGCTGACAATGAGAGCAGCAGGAAGATGGTGAACGGGTACATGTGCAGGTTGCTGGTGAGGTCGACGTGTCCCGTCCGATCCGGCGTGACTGTCACGGGATCGGAATGTTCGCTCGCAACTCCTTCCGGCCACAGGCTGGGCGCTTGTTCCGTAGGCACTCGTCGACCGCGCCCTTTAACGGTGTCCATGGTACGCGCTCCTGGAATCGTATGAACACTAATATGTACACTCTTGTTGCAGCACTTCGCTTCGAAATTTCCCAGGAGGAGGCAATCGTCCGATTGGCGCCTTTTGCCTCGCCAATGCTCGCGTTCAGACAGTTCCTAGGTTCCTTCGCTGCGCGACTACTACCCGGCTTTGGATTTGAGCCTATACGTCCGGCGCAGATTATACCAGTTTATTTCCCTGCTTGGGTCTTAGATGCAGAACTACGGGCCTCTGTTACGTGTAATAATATCCAGGTACGTCAACGTTGAACTGATATATTCTAGTCTTACTCATAACAAAGCGCACTGTTTCGATCCAACTCCTCAATAGGTAAGTCAAGTTTAATATACCATGCCTCGTATCTTAACTTTTAGGAATAATCAGTTATCTGCCAGGTCTGTTCTCTTTATACTTCATTTCGATTAACTAACTATTCACGATAGGAAATGATTTAGATGTCATGTCGCCTCTTTCTTTTTGGGATCAAGACCAGCCGTGCGAAGTTGTACGTTTCACGTCCGAACTAGAAAAGCAGCATGGCATGCAAATACAACGCCTACCATACTCAATATCTCCCTTCTCGGTTCTTGACATTACCAAATACTGGCCACACGGAGATGTAGAGATCGCGGATGGCTTACACATCTCGCCTACATCCATCACACCTACTTTAGTATGTCCATCGTCTCCCGTATATAATTGAGCGCCAACTGGTTCACACTAGATGGCAGCCTATCCCGTTCTGATCCCATTATACTATGCACATTATCACGTGGACGTACCAGCCCTCGGAACGTATATAAATCTGACGATGGTCATGGAAGCCTCCTCAAAAGAAGTTGATTTCACATCCTATCACATATACACATCAGCTAAAGCATATACAGGGGCGCATCTTTGCATACAGGTATGGCCAAGACCTTCTCGAGCGCATGCCGAATGTCCCGGCAAGTTTGTTGCGCCCCTTTGAACCCGAGCTTCCTTCCGAACCAGTGTACGGCGACTTTGTTCCTTTCGTCCGAATTCCGGATGTGACTCAAGCTCCGGGTATCAAGGACCTCGTGCGTTGGTTGGAGAAAAAATTGCAGATGTCCGAGAGCTTGTATCCACTCCTTGCACAACTCAGTCGAGACGCTCCTGCTCTGCAGGGAAAGGACCAACGAGTACGCGACTTTCTGGATGAAGAGGACCAGACCAAAATCCGAAGATGTTTGACTCTTGGTTCCGACATATCATTGTTGAAGATGTGTGTCGAGGTCAGTATTTTAAATGGCTTACCGTCTGAGCTCATGTCGAGACATTTCATCATAAGGCATCAGAGTCTGGCTATCGTCATCCGAAGGTAACAGAAGCCATGAGACATAGATCCCTCCAAGAAAAGATTGACGAGTTTGAAAAGCTCAAGCGGGAATCCATCCCCCTTTGGTGGGAAGAATGGAAAAGGCGGGAGCACGGTACAGCGGAGTGCGCATCACAGAAACAGAATTCTTAATTTCGGCCTCGTATACGAATGTGTATGGATCCACTGTGCATGATGACCAACAGTACCCATTATACGACGTACGCGTGTCTTGATACTCTTTTCGTGATCTCTCACTTATCAAGTATTCATAAACCCCGTTTTATTGTCAAACCAGAATCTATTATAATGGCACATTTACATCTTCTATGACCATGTGCTAAGCAAAACGCTACTATTAACTTGAACTCTGGTTATTGCTTGAGCTCCGAGTACCAACAAGCTTTTGCAGAAATGACTGGATGAAAGACTATTTGCGTTCAGACTCTAAACCCATGTGTTTGCCAGCTCCTTGCACAACTCAGGTAAAATAGCCCTGCGCTATAAGGAAGAGACGTGAATTTTGTACAGCTGGAAGATCGGGACAGGTTCGTCTGCCATGATGCATCATTCTTTCTGTAATTACAGGCCATTTTGCTTTACAGGTAGGTCTATCACAAGTGCATATGATGGATCATTAGGCTGGTGTCTACAGCTGAACATTCTTCTACTATGATCCATGAGGGAACTAAAATATATTTTCAGAAACTTGTTTCTTGGCAGAGAGGAGCAGATCATATTACCACGGCCGCAATCAAAATTCATCAAGTCTGTTCGAGCTCGTTTTTTTGGTTTTTGTGAGTCACCATCTATCAATACTAGGTAAGAATGCTTTCAAGTTCAATTATTGGCATTCATGTACCGTGACTTAGCTCAACTGCATCATGATCTCCCCCCCTCCCCCCCCTGGATGTTGAATCAAGTCGCTTAGACCTTCCACGCTTGCTGCTGGCAGAGTAGTTTCTAGCATTTCTCCATGTGAATGAAAAGTCGTCCAAGAAATACAATGAGATTTCTGGATGCCTGGTGTAGGGTTTTCCATTGTCATGCCTACGTTTGTCTGCATGTCTCCAGCCATCTTCAGTCTTGTAATAAACCTGGTGTTTTTCGTAGTTTTTTGGCTGTTCTATTCTGCGTTGAAGGTTTAGGGTATCAATAACTTCCTGTGTATCTGAACTTTCAACCCCAATGTCTCCAATTTTGCCCACATCAGCCTGTGGAGAATGGGGACCAACAAAGATTTTGTACTCTATCCATTTGGATTCATTTTTGAACGATTTTCTAAAGATTGTTGGGTATTGTTCTTACAACATGGTATTTTGTTAGTTTGCAATTATTGAGGACTAGATTTCTCAGTGATACCTTGGGCCATTCTTCAAATAGAGTTTCAATGGGTGGGATATCGGTAATGGGATTAACGAGAGCGCAATCCGAGTCGGTGAGAGACAAAGAGAGCCAAAGAGAGCCAAAGAGAGATTAAGAGAGATTAAGAGAGACCTCCCCCTTTTGGCAGGACTCGGCGTTGCCTCGACCTCTCTCCTCTCTTCACCTTCCTCTTAAGGTCACCCTTTCTCAAACGGTAATGAACTGGCTCTGGAGTCTGGTCGTAATTATTGATCTGATCACACCCAACGTCGGTGAGCTGGCTGCCAGATATATTGATGTTTCCGGCACTGTAAATATAAGACATTCTGGACAAAAGAGCTGATATACCGGATGCACTCGATGTATCCAGGTGGATTGTCACAAAGATATAATGGCTAAACACTGTGACGAAGTGCGTTGTTCTCTTTTTTTATGTCGTGACGCGCGAAGGCTCATAGATCATCAGACACGCAGTGTCAGGCATGTTAGATGTTACCTAAAAACAAACTCCGTGATAGACGCCTCGAACGACTGAGGATTTTCCCCTCCATGCATATGGGCAAAATGGGCGCCAACGTGTTGAGAAGCTGGGAGGATGGAACACTTCCACCTGACTATGACCCGAGTCGACTGACCACTTCACGTACATTCCAACAGACTCGCTGGAGAACGCAACAAAAGCCATGACACAGCATACCCTGGTGCTCTTTCTATAGCACCGACGGCTTTGCCATTCTTCTACTCATCTCGTTGTCGTAAACATATTCTTAAGGAAATCGATAATCTCGACGCTTTTCAGTGAGATTCAACCAATATTCTCATTTGTTCGACAAACACCGGAATGACCGATGATGAGGGCTCAAGTCGGATAATGACGGGGCTGGCGGAGGATGTCTTAGAAAGTCGATGGTGGCAGACGAACTGAAGTCTGACATGACGTTACAATAGAGACAGAATAAAATCTTTAAGGATATCATGTCTATGATGTCATGCCTTCACATCATGGTGTGGTAGAATCAGAGACGAAAACAAATGTGGGATTCCAATCACAGGGGACAATACGAACTGCCAATAAAAATAGATTGACGCGATCAACTCTACGCGGCCGACGACTCAAAAATGCCACCTCGCAAGGATGCCGAGTACATGGATGTCGATTCCGATTCTGATATATCTCTGCCAGACCAGGATTACGCTGCGGGTAAGAAGAAAGGAAAAGGGACAGGCAAAGCCGGAGAGCGTGAGCGGGGAAAAAGAAAGGGCAAGGCGAAGGAAAATGTCCGTTGAGTCTGTTTTTTGCTCGACAGGTCTTACATTCTAAATGGTGTTTAGCAACCGTATACATGGGAAGCATCATATTCACGGTCTTGGGATATGGTCCAAGAGGACGAGGCGGGTAGTTTGCAGACATCGGTCGAAGAGCTGTTGGCGAGGGGCCGACGTAGACGGTCAGTCAGTCAACTGCCAAGGCCGCAAAACTAACCTGAGAGGACTCGGTACGCAGACTGTTGGCTCCAGCCGCAGCCGTGCGTCGTACCATCATCAGGCATCTCATTCTGCTCCTGGATCTTTCGGCATCCATGATGGATAGGGACATGCGACCGACGCGATTCGACCTCATGTTACAGTACGCGCGGGAGTTTATCACAGAGTGGTTTGATCAGAATCCTTTGGGTCAGATGGGCATCGTAGGGATGCGGTCGGGACTTGGTGAAAAGATTGGAGAGATGTCAGGCGAGTCCCAGCTACTCGTCCGATTTGAATATACTGGAAATAGTACTCATTCTCGACTTTAGGAAACCCTCAAGACGTTCTCAGCGCCATCTCAGAGCGACATAAGCTCGAACCGACAGGCGAACCAAGTTTGCAAAACGCCATAGAAATGGCACGGAGCACAATGAGGTCCGTCCGTTCCCCATACACGAATCCAGTTACTGGACTCAGCTGCCGAAACGCAATCGGCGCAGTCACCTCCCAACCCACTCTTCGCGCGAAATTCTCATCATATTCGGTTCTCTAACAACTTGCGATCCGGGAAATATCCACGAAACGCTTGAAACGTGCGTCAAAACCAAGACTAAAGTTTCAGTAGTTGCACTGGCGGCTGAGATGAAGATTTGCCGCGAGCTCTGCGAAAAGACGGGTGGTACGCCCAGTGTTTTCTTCCTTCTTTTTGGCCGGTGTTATATAGCAAGGGTTATAGGTCAATTTGGAGTCGCCATGAACGAAGGCCACTTTAAGGATCTCTTATTCGAGATGGTGCCTCCTCCTGCTCAGCGCTCCGCGGCAGGTCCAGGTGGTTCCGTAACAAACTTAGCTACCGACCTGATGATGATGGGATTCCCAACCCGACTGCCAGACGCGTCACCTTTAGGTTTCTGCGTCTGCCACAACGAGCTAAAAAGTGAAGGGTTCCTATGTCCGCGATGTCAGGCCAAAATATGCGACATCCCTACCGACTGCGATATATGCGGACTGATGATTGTCAGTTCACCGCATCTCGCTAGGAGCTACCATCACCTCTTTCCGGTGAAACCTTATGATGCTGTGTGAGTTGAGGCACGAACACGATGAATGTGTTTTGGTTGCTGATGTGTGAGCAGAATGACTGTTTCATCAGAGGGGGCCGAGTGTCATGCGTGCTCTAGGCCGTTTCCTACAACTGTGTCTACGAACGTCGCAGAAGGAATAAGCCCTGTTGGACGATACAAGTGCCCAGAGTGCAACAATGAATTTTGTTCCGACTGCGATGTTTTTGTTCATGAAGTTGTGCACTGTTGTCCAGGTTGCGGGAAATGATTGTTTTTTTACCAAGGAAGGTTGGATTATCGATTACTTAAAGGGAGCTGATAATAAAAATCATATATATTTTGATCTCTTGGTGGACGAATGCAATGGCGTCTTAATCACGGATATGACCCAGAGAACTCGAAATCGAGTAGACCGACGACCTCTCCGTCATCGCGCACGAGGATGTTGTCCATGTTCAGGTCGCCATGGCAAACGACAAAGGTGGACAGACTCTCTCGATGGTCATGGGTCGATACGACAAGGCGCGCGAATTGCCCGAGCGACGCCAGCTGCTCGCGATATTTGGGACTGGTGCGAGAAACTGACCATTGGCCTGTATCGCGGTTGTATGATGCCGCAGCAGCGTATTGATTGGCACTGTAGATGTGAATTTCCGGTCCTAGGTGCTTTCAACTTGAAATCTTCAGGGTCAGGTCGCATCTTAACATTAATGCCCGCATGACGCCACTAGATAAATAGTAGGAATTCGGCTAGAAAGTGGGGGGTGGAACAAACGGACGTTAGAGTACCATAATGGTTAATACATGCGGGTTTTGCCAAGTTCAATATGAAGATGCGTATTCATAAGTAAGTTCGTACCACCATGTCCTGGTATCGACACTTCAGTACTAAATACCTAAGATATATAATAATACAAGTATCCAATGTGATATCAGCGAATATACGGTACAATGGTAACTGTGTCCAAGTTTTCAATGTCAAGTCCCACGAATAAGAGCCCAGGAGTCAGTATTACGGATTGTCCTAACGTCTGTCATGATATAGTCCGCTGTAAGATAATGTCCGTGACGAGCGGAAATGAAAAAAGTCCGGCAATCTAAATTAGCAGTTAGTCCTTGTGTCTTCGAGAGTTCAAAGTATAAGTAATGTCCCAAGGTAGAGTCCGTGTAGAGGCATGTGCAGCTCCGTCGTTGATAAAATGACCGAGATTGTCCACAGATTATGATAATGATGGTTGAGCTAGGCGTTTTCTGAATCGAGATATGTACGGAGCTGCACAATATGATGAGTGAGGTATGGGTTAGCAATTACTTCATACTTGCCTACGAGTGGGAATCTAGGGCTAAGGCACGTTAATGCATAGAATACCGCGCAGAGATCATTCTGCACGTCATCCGTGCTTATAAATGGCCACGTAGATTCCATCGAGTCCATTTCTTGAATCAAGAAGTCTCCAACAATCGACCAGCAGGGCTTTCGGTAAGAGAAGTCAAAGAAGAATTTGGGAAGATACACAAAACTCACTCCTATGATCGGATCAAGAAAAGCGAAGTCTTGATCAGCCAGCTGTTTGATAATAATAATGCACGAGCGTGCTGCACGGGTACATTTTTCAAACGACACTACATCGTCAGACGCGGATGATCGGTGCAATTGAATCATGGATGTATGTGCAAGGGTATGCGTAACCAGCAACGAGAACTTGTCTTCGGCCGAAACCGCATCCAATTGTTCCAAGTTGACGAGCGTTGACAGAAAATGGGCAATGCTATGTTCGAGGACCATTTTAGCATCTTGAGAAAAACGATTGTAACTCTAGGAAGCCACCCAAGTAAAAATACATACCTGATTCCCAATTCGTTGCAATGTTACTCGCGCTGGCAAACAGAGTGGATGCCTTGACACGCAGTGCTTGGATGGAGAAACTGTTGGGATCCACTTCGCCGCGCAGAAATGCTCGAATCGTCGGGATACGTGAAGCAGCATCGACATGACCCTACATTAAATCCGATAGTACCAAGCGTGCATGGCGTACTGATGATCCATACATACCGTTTCGTACTCGGAAATTGATTGAGGCCATGGACAGGTAATTGGGTACATGCTATCTGGTATGACGGCTGGCTTGCGCAGAATAACGGACCAGCAGCGGTCCAGATTGTAAACCTGCCAAAAGGTCAAAATCCTTTCACCCGCTCTGACATCACATCTAAGAGGCTTCAATTCAAAGCTTTCACCAGTCTCGCCATAACCATAGATCTGGGGAATATGAGTTTCTCTGTCGCCGAGACCGCTCTGCATGGCAAGAGAAGCAGCAGCACTGGCGTGATAACCGCCTTCCATGTGTCGCCCGTTAGCCAAAAAGTATAAAGACAGTAAACAAGAGGCTTGGATGATATCGATGATGTTAGCTCCTCGTAATGCGTCAGGTATCTCCTTGAGGGCTAGCTCGAGGTAATGATCCTCGTGTTGGCACAGGGGTTCTGGGCGGGAGACGAAGCAAGCCCATAAATAGATGGCGTTCATCAATGCTGGATGTCTCTGTTCAATTAATGGACGTGTTAGGCTCTCTCGAAGCCGTCCAAAGTGAATATCCAATCCACATTGATGGCGATGTGGAGCAAAGATATCCATCCTGAAGTAGAGTTAAAATATGAGATATGGGGCAGAAGCGGCGCACTTACAACATCTGGGCAAGCTCAACAGGAGGCTGTGAACTAACCCGATGACTGAAGACCATCTCTGGTACGAGTGGAGACCCAGAAGGGGAGGATACATTCTACGCTTGGTGGCTTAGGGATGTGATGTAGACGAGTACTATGGACTAACCGGCAATCCACTCCACGACCTTTCAGGTGAAGCAGGCGAATCTGTAGGGAGATGTTGGAAAGATTCACTGATCTGCTACTAGGCCTTACCTGACGGGAAAGAGGCTGATAGATAGACACTGCCAGGAGAGCCGAAGGACGATGAAGACGAACCGGAACGAGAGTGTACATGAGGATCATAGAGCGTCACTGCTGGGGATATGTAATCAGGGTCCTCTAGCTCTCGTATTCTCTGTTCAAGCCTAACGGCGTGTTCACGTAGGAGTTGGGTTCTAGTCTTCCCCTTGCCGTCGTCATACTCGCATACATCACCTTTCTTGGACCTTATGCATTGTTGGCACGCTGGCTTAATGCCATCACACCGCTATCAAGGGTGGAAATTGAAAATGGAATCGTGTGGGGCAGAAGAAGACTTGCCATTTTGCGCTTCCTAAGGGTCAAAATAAGCCGCGCGGGGAAGGGATATAAAAAAAGAGAGAAACGAACCTGCATCGCAGACAGGCTTTTCCGCGCTGCAGCGTGCCTTTGTCCAGAGTTGCTTTGTTTACCATTACAAGAAGATGGAGGACGGTAGGAAGAAAACTATATAGGGAATGGGAAGAAAGAGGAAAGGAAGGTCAGATGGAGGAGGAGAGAAGCGAGAGTGAATACATGAACAGGATGATGAGGGGAAAGGAAGAAGTAGTAGCAAACGAGCATAGTGATAATATGAGTGTTTTGACGTCTGACACATATTTACAGATCATCCGATCCGATCTTGTCTCGACCGTCCTCCATTGCACATCGAGTCCCCTTCCAGAGCCAGTGTCACAATGCCATATGCTCTCGTCCACTCGTTGTGAACTTCATTTCTCTTTTGGCGAGGCCGTGCCTGTCGCTTCTCAGTCTACTCTGTTCCACAACAACCTCCGCTGCCCGCTTCGGGCCGTAGTTCTTCCATCGTTTCGGATCTAGACCCATGCTCCGTATCGAGAATCTTCAGTAGTGTTGGGTTCAGAGCCGCAGAGCCGATGGAGCCGAGTTGATCCGGAGCTGAACTGAGCTCACTTTCAGCTCCAGCTAGTCGCAACACTACTTCTTCGTTCGTTTCGAGATCTCTCAAGGCAAAGGACCGAGGACAAGGTGTCCTGTTGAGGACCATGGGCAAAGGAAGGGACAAAGAACGGCGTTTGGCTGACATCCATTCCGGACAAAGCGGGCGCTATTCCAGCGATTCGAGAGTCGAGGGCGAGATGGACGAAGGGTTTAGGTAGGCGTACGAGTTGAGGGGGTCGGAGAGATAGGACGAGGAGGGTGATGGTGGATGTATATGGTGTAATGAGATGGTAGTGTGTACGGCGTAAGCTGGAGGTAGAACGGATGGGTTTTTAGAGAGAAAGAGGATGATTTGAGAATGACGAAGGTGGTAATGGTTTGACGGTTGTACGTGCGCCGTCGTCGAGGGCGGTAGTTTTCTCGTGTACCGTGGTGGGGGACGATGTCGTGTGGGATGTGGACGTACGACAAAGACCAGGAAGAATTAGTGTCGGGAACTGTGGCCGGACTTGCTCAATCTCGGTTGTTGTCTCTGCTCCGCGGCGAGAGAGGAGGCGCCGAAGCGGGTAAGGTGCCTTTGGGGATGCTTTGGAGGCGAAGGAGGCCTAGATTGCAAAAGGAGTTTTGGATGACTTGACGAGAGGGTTCAGGGACTCCAAGGGCAAATGCAAGCGAAGACGAAGCTGATGGCCCTCACCCTAGGGTATCCGCCACCTGAAAATGTGCGTTGGAATATTCTGGCGCAAGATGGAACGCGTCTTACCTGCATTATTGACTAGAACGTCGATTCGTCCCCAGCCTGGCTCATCTTTTCTTCAATGAGTTTCCTTTCTTCCGTCACGTCTAGAGTTATCGTTTTAAGGTTCTCGCGCCAAGATTCATCGCAACCCCCGAACAGATCCACTAGTTTTTGAGACGAACGGCCCGTCGCGACGACTTTATCACCGCGCGCAAGGGCAGCAAACACCAAACGACGTCCAAAACCCGATGTCGTCCCTATTTGACGTCTGAGCAAGGCTATGGTATAAAAGCTTATCACCGATCACCTGTAATGAACATCGATCTTTGCTTTGGCTGACAAACTCTGGGGATTAGTCTCACCAATCAATAAGAAGGATTTCAGCAATCACGTACATTACCTCGAGGTTGAACAGGTTGTACGCATCTGCAAATGTTGGGGTTAACGCCACGAATCGACTCAATGTCGTCAAAGTCCCCCGAGCGGGGACTTTGGCTACTCTTTAGGGTCAATTTTCAGTGAAGTCGTGGGATTAGGCAGAACAATGTGGTCATGACTTATAATTAGTTTCACATCAACGTCAACATACATATTCAAGTCTAAAGCCAAGAATGAAAAGAGCAGTCTTGTATAACATTGAGACAAAGACGCACCTAAGTAATACTTTGGTAAGCGAACCCTTCTCATCGGGAGGCGACCGTTTCGGAGTCGTGGTTCGTTTATCTTCCTTAATTCGGACCTGAAGAGAGTGGGGCGCGAAAAAGATCCGGAAGCTGCTGTGACGCAATCGAGCAGCTGTAGTGGCGAGTCGGCAGGGAAAGAGAAAAGGAGTCCGCGACGCACTTGGCCGAACATGTCTCTTAACACCGTCTCATCTTCCTCGGGTTGTTCAATGTTCCCGCAGTCGCGTGGTCACCATCTCGCTCGTTTGTCTATCGTCTATTGTCTACTTATTGTTTTTACTACGGCTTAACTCGTGATTACACTATAAAAGCTTGAATCAACCCACCAACAGGCCAGTTCTGCATCACAGCATCTCGCTTGTACTCACAAAGGTGAACTGTATTGTAAATCGTCAACCACAGCTACTGTCACAAACGTAGGATACTCATGTCAACTAAGTCACCAGGAACATTGAGAAGGAGCCAAGTGCAGAAAAAACATTTGCTTACGGGGTAGATCTTCGTGGGTTGAGGATCAGTTAGTAATTGTCTAGAAACCTGGTCTATGCGCACTCACCAGCTGACCGTTCCACGAGAATGTGTAGACAGCCCTTGGGAACATCTTGGGGAAAGTAACTTGAGATGGTATGCGTAGGCTGTCTCAGGTTAACGAAAAACTCGGAGAGGAATCGCGGAAGACGATCGGAAAGGGTCCCCATGGGTTTGATCTCTATAGGATTGACGAGCTACGCAGCGTGAGTGCAATGTGTACATTGGCAATTAAAACATACTCACTTTCCACAGGACGATATCCGAGGTACCTACACTGCGAAGAGCTGGTATCTCTCTTTGAATGAGTTTCTTCAGGTCGTGTATGTCCTGTCTAACATCTGCAATAACTTTGAACGGATCCGCCTTGCCTTCAAGGAGACACCAGAGCTGGCACAGGTTGGTCGTTTGTATTTGGGGTGGAAGAAGTCCGGATGACATGTAGGAGTTATAATAAAGAAGTTGTAGAGTGATGGCAGCATTGGACTGGGATTCAGCGTCGCTCATCGTATTAATCAGAGACCAACAATAATAGGGGCACTTTAGTTATTACCGCTTTTGGTGCAGCGACCGATGATCGATGATCATTGCCTAATCAGGCCGAGACGCACATGGTTCACCTCAGGCTAAACGAGACAGAGGCAAATCCAAATCCACACGTCAACTTTATAACTGCTTTGCATGCAGTTCACCTGAAGAAAAGGAGGCTGCCAGACAACTACTCCGTGCGTTGGCCGCTCAAGTACGACCAGTCATGAAGTCGTACGGGTTTGTCATCAACAGCTTCGAGGAGGTACGTGCAACAGCGCGTTCTGAGACTGTATATTATATCAAGCATATGGCAGTACGAACACAACATGGTATTTGCTGGGAGAAATTGGAATAATGGAGAGACAGTAGGTGAGCGTTGCAAAGAGCG
>WION01000201.1:0-100745 GCA_015039365.1 Amanita rubescens | reverse complement strand
AAATCCACCTCTTGCTCCACCTCTGAATCCGCCTCCCCTCCCTCCACCACCAAAGCCGCCACGGAAAGTTCGTGGTGGAGGAGGTGCTGCTGCTGCTGCTGCTGGGACAACTTCTTGTCGTTTTGGCCGTCCTCCCAACCCGCCGCCTAGTCTGCGGGGCTTCCAGCCTCTGACCGTACGGCCACGTTCAACATCGACTAATATTCGTTTCCCCATGATATGTAATCCGTCTGATTCTTTGTAGGCGGCTAATAAAGTTCATGTGTCAAACGTTACAGGAATGAATGAAACATTGTACCAACCTTTCATGTCACGTTCGCGCTCATAGACGATAAATGCATAGCCTCGACTGCGCCCTTTTTTATCGCGGACGACTCGTACACGCTCAATAGTTCCGTATCCCTCGAAATCTCGACGGAGGTCTGTTTCCGTCGCACTTTTATGCTAATAGTCGCCCGTCAGGAAAAAGTGAAAATGGAGTGGGTGGCACGGACCAGTCTCGAAATAAAAAGCGTCTTATAAGGGTCCCCGATAGCTTCTGAGTCATCTGCAGGTTTATCTATTGGGCGTAAGTAAATAAGAAGCGGGGGGGTGGCAACGGGAAGAAGACGAACATGTCTCCTTTGCTATTTTGAAGTCTTCTGCTTTTTTTGCTCTGCGCTCCTCTCGCCTGATCTGACGTTTGACCTCCTCTGCGAGAGTGAATGCGGGTTCCTCTCCTTCCTCCATGTTTTCGCCATTTCCTGCAATGAGAGACTGGGTGCTTGACTCCCTGATGACTGCGAGGACAGCACCGACACCGCCTACATTCTTACTCTTTACGCGGTCTATGTCTCTGGAGACAGGTCTAGAATATGGGAGAGGAGGACGAGGAGAGAAGAGCTTGAGGAGATTTGGGGGAAGGAGGTGAGTACCTGGCATTGCGGAAGAGAAGAGAGCGTGGGATATATAATTTAAAAGTCCGACTATTGTCGGCGACGTTGGCTGTGATGAGCGACGATGCTGAGACCACTCGTTCAACGACCGACACTCGCACTCTCATTCTTTTCTCATAATGCTCAATGGCTTAGGATTTCCGCCCGCTCACAGCCCCTACCCTCCGTATCCCTATACAAGCCCGTCACTGGTCGCCTGCTCGACTCGTATCTCCAACTTTCAAAATCAAAACTCTCAGTCCTTGTCGTACTCTCCGCCATGTCCGGCGTCGCCCTTTCTCCTTCCCCAGCAACTCTCCCAGTTCTTTTATCCACCGCACTCGGCACAGCACTCTGTTCCGCTTCCGCCAATACCCTTAACCAGCTCCAAGAAATCCCATTTGATGCACAGATGGCCAGGACAAGATCAAGGCCACTCGTCCGTCGCGCCATCTCTTCTTTGCATGCCACAGGCTTCGCAGCCGTCACAGGCATTGTCGGCCCAGCTCTTCTTTGGACCGTCAACCCTACAACGGCCATTCTCGGCATATCTAATATCGCACTTTACGCAGGTGTCTACACTTGGATGAAAAGAAAGTCGCCCCTCAATACCTGGGTTGGCTCCGTTGTTGGGGCAATCCCCCCTCTCATGGGTTGGACTGCCTGTGATGCTCAGGCTCTATCATGTAATTTCTTTCTTTGTCAAGCAACGAGCTGGTCCTATGTTGACATCTCATTTACAGTTGCATATCCGTCCGGTGACATTCTTGCCCCGCTTACCTTGTCCATGCTTCTATTCAGCTGGCAGTTCCCTCATTTTAATCCGCTATCACATCTCGTGCGAGGATCCTACGCACAGGCGGGCTGCCACATGTTATCAGTCATTAATCCATCTAAAAATGCGCTCGTGTCCCTGCGTCACGCCCTTTTGCTTGTTCCTATATGTTGCGTTCTCGCCCCACTATCTGGGCTGACAACATGGACCTTTGCAATAACTGCTTTACTGCCAAACGTCATTTGCGTTCGGGCTGCATGGAGGTTTTGGAGACGAGGCGGGGAATCTGAAGCAAAGACACTGTTCTATCATAGCATATGGTATTTGCCAGTGATTCTGGGGCTCATGATGGTGCATAAACAAGGAATGGACTGGTTGCAATGGATGGGTCTTTCAAACGCCGAAAATGCTTCTAAAGACGAATTAGAAAAAGATGACTAGATGGGTAGCAGAATACATACACTAATTATTCTGTAGACATGCGCTGCTGTCGTTTTCTTTTGACTGCTTCTAGTCGCTTTTTCATGAGGTCAACTCGCATGTCGGCGTCCTCTTGCGCTCTCTCCTCGTCCAATAATCTATCCAAAATCAACTCCCTTTCATCTTCATCCCTCCTCCGTTCTTCCTCTTTCTGCGCATTCGGATGTGCTTCCGTCGCAATCTCTGCCGGGAATCCCTCCTGGGATTCCTCTGGTATTAGTTGCGCTTCAGCAACGACTGTTGCGCGTTCGTACGCTTCGAGTGGGTCTGGTAGCGTCAAAAGCTCGCGTTGAAAACGCTTGTATTCAAGCTCCAGGTCTGCAGAGGTACCGGCAGTTGGCTTGACTTCCACATTCTCATTCTCACTCTCAACCTCGATCGGAGAAGCGTCTCTCGGCTGCGAGAAAAAGTCTGCTGGTAGTGCATGTGCTGTCTCCCCCAACTTCCTTTTCTTCAATGAGATATCACCAGTGTCTTCAGTATCGGGTGTTTGCCTTTTCAAGGGCCGTTCTGGTTGATTTAGCTCCTCTTCAGCTCTGAGCCGTGCAACCGAAGTGCGATGTGCTTTGCTTCCTAAATGCCCCTCCCAAGCGGAAGCATGTTTGATTGCAATTCCACAAGCAGTGCATCGCAATTGCCCACTGGGATTGTAAGCAGCATACCGATGTGATATGCGGGCTTCCTGTCTTTTTGCTCTAAGGAGCGTACGTGCGTCTGCCATGGTTGATGGTCGGTGTTGTGTTAGATTAGTTAATAATACATAGTTGTATTATCCACCCCTGCCATGACTGGGCCTGGAGACGCTACTCAAGAGACCATCCCTGCGGTAGCGTTCGTCATTGAATCTTCTCTTTCAGTATATCAGCAATGGGGTCCCATTCTTAAAGATTACCTTACATTAATCCTGAAGCGTCTAGCTGATGCATATTCTGCAAGGGTATGTACCTCAATACACTCTATCTGCTGTGATGTATGACCTGCACCCGCAGATGCGGGTTGCCTTCGTCACCTATGGGCCCGGGGATATGCCGCATTCACCTCTACTGTGCAAGCGCTTCTTTGTCGACCATCAACTTGTATTCAAGGAAATGAAAGATTCTCCCGGGAAACTAGGCTTTGGTCAAGCGAATACCGGGGGTGATAAGGGCATGGCGGCCCTTGAGGCTCATATCGCGGCCTTGGAAGTGCGTATCTGACCAGCTGATCACTCTCCCATACGTAATTTTCGAACACCCTAGTTGTTTGATATCATGCATGAGACCTCTCAGACCAGGAAAGGTCGAATGGCTTCCAACTTTGTTATCCATGTTGCTGCTTTCCCCCCTGATGCTTCTCAATATCCACGATGGAATGAGAGTGCATCCTTGGATCGTACTACCTGGGATTCCCTTCCTTCAGAATACCAAAAGGTTTAGTTTTTATATACCTTCCGTCATGACATCCTAACCGCAAGTACAGAGGAACGTAACCTACAACGTTATCACGCTCAACGGTCGTATACATCAATTTAGCTCTTTGCACTCAGCAGTACGTTCCATTATCGTGTTTCTAGCCGCGCTTGAAACCATATCCAGTTGCAACAATCGCGAACAGAGTCAAAGCCATGGTTCTCTGTCCGAGCTCCGCACATGGTATTACTCACTGGAATCCCAATGCTAGAAGGTGCGTTCATCGTTTGAAGAGGGTGCATCAGTCCGACATCCACAGAACCAAAAACCACACCCGCAAAACGTGCCAGTGATTTGGACAAAACTCCCGAATCCAAGCGGCCTAGGCTTTCAAGTAACAAGCCAGAAGCATCGCCGCCACAGCCAAGCGGTATTGGATCAGCGCAACAAAGCCATATCGAACCGTCGCAACGTACCTCCAATGCCCAGGGCGCAGCACAGCATACGATTGCGGTGCTGAACACGAAAATGCATTCGTTGGAGGATAAAATTCGTGGGCTTGAGGCCAACATTTCAGAAGCTCGAAGGGCAGGGAATACACAAATGGTTGAAAAGCTATCGTCAGATTGGAAGCAGCAGAAAGACTTTTTAGCGAACTTTCACAGGCGACTATATGAATTTATGCAATCATCGAGCGCACTTCAGGCCGCGGGTAACAAACCGACTGTGGCTGATCCACTGCCTAGTCAGCAGGATCCTTCCTCGTCCCTGCAGCAGAAGAGCGGGAAAGAGAAAGCGGCTCCCCACTCGCAAAATCTTGATTTTCATACCACACATCCCCATTCGTCTGATGGCATAGAGGTAGAAGTAGGTCAGAGCGCGGTGCCTGAGATTCCGTACAAGGCGCCAATCAATCCGGTTTTAGAGCAGGAACGACGAATGCGACAAATGCAGGGTGCCACAGGACAGATGGTGCAAGTGCAGAATGCAATTCCTGGGCACTTGCGACCTCAGCCAGCGGCCAATTTGCAGCGCGGACAACAAACTACCAACACCTTCCCTGTCTGGCAAGGTCAACTGATCTGGAATGGTGTTGGATCGACAGGTAAAAAAGAATGCCGAGCAAAGGTAGTTGCACTGTCTCAGAATGTTGCTGAATGGTGGGTCTTGAAGATAGTTCGGGGCGCAGCATATCCTAACCAATATGAAGTCGCGCTGATACATGGCCGTCGATAATGACTCTTGTACCAACGCCCGAGCCTACCGCTTCCTTGCAAGAACTCAAAGAATGGATCATGCGATTTAAGCCCGTCATATGTCGCTTCCAGCATCAGCCTGAATCCGCAGACCCTACAAATGAACAATATTACGCCTCTCTCATACAGCTATTGACGACGAGGAAAGTGGTAAGGGTGATTCAGTTCTTGGAGTATAATACGGATCTTCATGCAATGTTAGTTTGCCGTGGCTGGTTGGACCCTACCATCAGGAGGTCAAGAAAACAACATATTGGTCTTCCCAGTCAGCAATCAAAGCCTCTTGGGCGCGGTTTTCCCCGTAACAGGTATTCCAGAAATGCCCAAGCCTCTTCCAGCCGCACCCTCCACTGGATCCCTAAATAGTGCACAGGTATTGGCTCAATTACAACGACTCCCGCCCGAGCAAAGGGATTACCTGATCGGACGGTTACTGCAGCGATCAAATCCTCATTCTATGGCGGGGATGTCTGGTACGTTTCGCTTATGCTTCTACGGTTATGTTTTACAGGATGCATGTCAGCTTCTCAACCACACATGAACACAGACAGATTGGGACCCAACACCGTTGGCATGGCTTTGAATGGGAACTCGAGTATGGGTGCTGTGCAAAGCGTGGGGGTGGGGCAACAAGGGGGTTATAGTGGGGGACATGATGAGGTCACCGCGAGTCAAGTGATGTCTTCACTAACTCAGGCACAAATCGATAACCAGTTGAGTTATTCATGACGGTTGAAATGTATATATCGTATGTCCTAGTTTACATCTGAGGTGCACTGAAGCTGCCGTCTGTACCTTGTATTTTTTCATGGTCGGATATGTTAGGCTGCGCCTCGTACACTGTAATCACGGGCTTGTCCTTCCGCTGGGAAACTTGTCAGTTTTCGGAGAAGGTTAACAATAGGGCACATTACTTCGCTCCACTGTCCCAGAAAACCTAAATAATAAATCCGCGTAGTGTCAGCACCTTGAGAAGACGGAAAATACAAAGAAATCGAGGACACATTGCTGAATTTGGCAGTCCTAAATAGAAAAGATAAGATTTAATGACAAAAGTCAGGTTACGGCACGCACTTGATCGCGTACTCCCCAAGTTCCCGCGTTTCAGCAATGTTCACCTCTTGAGTAGGTTCTCTGTCTGCTGCATCGTCAAAATCCAGATTCATCTCGTTTGCAAACTACTGAACGAATGAGAGTCAGAAAAATGATAAGATGGGTTGAAGCCAACCAATAGCACTTTTGAAGGGGTTTGCAGAGCGGGGCCCGCCTTCAGGAGGATAGCTCGCAGCCGGACAGAACCTGTAAAGGGTACACGGACGATGCTGCCGCTACATGAACGCCTACCACGGCAAAGAACGATTAAAATACATTTGATCATCGGCATCTGATTCAATGTACTTTGACCAGTACTTAGATGTCACCATTGACTTCGACCTCATCTTTAATCATACTTACTAGGTTCTCGTCCGTACGCTGATGCCAAGGCTTTATAATCAAAGAACTATGGTGGTCCCCGGAGATGTTGAGTGCAACCACATTCTGACGATCAATATAGGTATATAAGTTATCTTGAGGGCCCAAATCGTCGCTATGGTCATGAGTATGATCACATTCCTGACCAGAGCAATCGTGGGGAGAGTGTTGGGGCATCGTCACTGGGCGCGTAAACAAAGGTAAATACCTTTGTGCTTCATCTCACGTTACAAGCAGGCTGGGTGAGTACCTTTTCAATTCAATTCCATGATGTTGCAGTAATTTGCGTTCGATTGTGACGGACCCTTTAAGGGGCCACTCGCCTGTGCGTCCTGGGTTAGTTATATGAGACATTTATCCTGTCTGACCAACTTATCCAACTGAGCATTTTATTAATCGTTACTAATATGCAATCTCAGGTATGCAAAGTCAATGTTTGCAGGAATGAATTATTGAGGAGCTTAGTTAGCACGAGATACTTATCAATTCTATCTCAATGGAAACGGCGCGGAGCAATAATCCTGAAGTGGGTCCTAATACAGGGGACCGATCATCGTTCAAAGTGTATAAACCGTGCAATACTTCAGTTCCCATACGTGTGTAGTGAAATGGTCAATATTCCAATCTAATGCAGTGAATTCTTAGCTGCCATTCCCGACGATTACTATAATCCAACAATGGCGGACCTGAGGAATGCTCAGGCGGCGTTGACTGCGCGCAGTCAAGGGTTAGTCAACACTCCACTTCAGACTCGTGCAATGCGTTTGTCAGCCGAGAAAATCAGGAAGGAGAGATGGCCCTCGGTAAGTAGACTTTCAGTAGAGAATATCCTTGAAATAACATAGATAATAGACAACCATTCGCATCCGCTTTCCAGATAGGACTCAACTTGAGAAGGTTTTTCCCTCGTCGGATAAGATCAAGTCTGTCTATGCATTTGTGCGCGGTTGTTTGAATGATGAGGCAAAGCCAGTCAAGTTCATCCTCTGTGCGTTTGACTTTGTTATATATAACAGTGTCCATCTGACCCGATTGGTCCAGATCAAGCACCCCCCAGACGAGACCTTCGTGTCTCCGACCCTAAGGTCCGAGATCTCTCTCTGTCAGAGCTCCAATTGGCCCCTTCATCTGTCCTGCTACTTCGCTTCGAATCCGAGCAACTGAATTGTGTGTTTATCTTTCCTCTGTTACTGCTTATCATTTAAATGCTGGTGGCCTAGCGACTTCAATGGCAGCGCCACTAGCACCACCCATTCTTGCGCTGGCAGTTGAATTACCTGTGCCGCCTGCATATGGAACACCTTCACTAGAGCTGCAAGATCAGAAATTGTCTGATCAAGGAAAGGCAGGAGGTCTTCCAAAGTGGCTCAAGCTGGGAAGTGAGTAGTAAAATCACTTTCAAATACCCGCACTCACAGCAGTAACTTGAAGGAAAATGAGCATATATGATATAATCCTCAATGTATACATGTAGTGGTAGTTTCAATAGATGGGAAAGTTGACATCGACGTCCCTAGCCCATGCCTTTAAGCCGCCAGTTATATCCTGAATAACTTCACGTCCGTTAATGCTCCGCATAGCCTCTGCAGCGATCTGTGAATCGTTGCCTAACCTACAAATTATGTATATGTCTACATTAGGGTCACTTGGAAGAAACTCTTTTGGATTAGTGACGAGCACATTAAGCGGAATGTCTGACGGTTTTAATCATCCCAACTTGCCTTTCAGACATAGAATCTCAAACGCACTAGTGAAGCCTGGAATATGACAGATTCCAAATTCAACTTCGGGACGAACATCAATGAGTCGCTTAGGTTTACTTGACGGTAGGATGACCTTGAACTCCTGTGCGTTTTCCCTATAAGCAGGTAATCCAGTGTAGAACAAAAAAAAATGCCTTTGCCGTTATCCTATTTCGCGGCTCACCTGGCTGCAGCCCACGCGTTTCCCAATCAGGTCTATCTCCTCCACAGAACTGGATATAGTTGGCGTCTCCGAGAAGAGTTTTAGGCCCGCTGCAAATAATGCAATTGTCATTGCGACGCCGTAGCTTAAAGTTGCGGAAAAAAGGTTGGTTTAATGCAGAAAACGTC
This sequence comes from Amanita rubescens, assembly GCA_015039365.1. NCBI lineage: Eukaryota > Fungi > Basidiomycota > Agaricomycetes > Agaricales > Amanitaceae > Amanita > Amanita rubescens. The sequence continues at coordinate 92,366 of WION01000201.1, read as the reverse complement.
AGCAAGGATGGATTCATGTCTGATCTTCATCATACAAAGGTTTGAGAACGAGAGTACCATCACATACCATGTAGGCCGGTTATAATCTTGATTGCTTCTAATGCTTGCAAATTCCCAATGATGCCTGTTACGACACCCAATATGCCCGTTTCTTCGCAAGAGCCCGACAGCGTGGGGGTTGGTGGCATGGGGAAAATGCAACGATAGCAGGGCCCCGAAACACCCAGATTGTATACGCACAATTGCCCGTCGAACCTTTGCGCAGCTCCGCTGACCAGAGGTTTGTTGAGAAGGACACTTGCATCGGATAATAGATAACGGGAGGGCGGATTATCGGTGCAGTCAAGAATAATGTTGTACGCTCCCAGCGATTCCAAGGCATTTCCGGCACTCACAGCAAACTCATACACATCGATCTGAAGACGCGGATATTGCCTGCATCTTATCGTCAGATACCTCCTGTGACATCGTGATGAACTGACGTTGATAATGCATTAGCGGCCGATTTGGCCTTATTCCAACCGATGGTCTTCTCAGTGTGCAGAATCTGCCGTTGCAGGTTTGACAACTCGACCATGTCATGGTCAAAAATTCCAATTCGTCCTAAATCATACAGAGTTTAGAGTTTGGGTTCTTGAGGGTATCTCACCAATTCCTGCTGCCGCTAGGTATTGAAGGGCTGGGCAGCCTAATCCGCCGGCTCCGACGACAGCAACAGACGCCTGCTGCAGTTTAAGTTGGCCTGGTCGTTTACTATTAAGCATATTATTAGGTAGTTAGAGTTCATATTTGACCTGAGAGTCCGAAGCCATTCAATATCATCTGTCTGCCGTATAATTGGTATTCTTGGAGATTGAGCATGTATGATTGTTGTAGGCTTGTAGCTATGTTTGCCACATTATTTAGGCGGAACGTCATTGTACTACTTGCCACAAACATCTGCGTTACATGAATTTTCCAGACGACGGAACTCCTATTGTCCATTCCGGTTAGTCCGATAACACACGGCCACACCATCTAAGATATCTCGATAGGCATCAAGCAGCCACCTTCTCTCCCATGGCCTGATATCTCTGCGTATGCAAAGTGGTCAGTTTCGTCATACAAATTTGGCTTCGGTGCAGAGTGCCTTCGAGACAGTGACCCTGATACCTTCTGGCAGTGAGTGATTGATTCGTCCACCATGCGATTCATCGTGGTATCATAATATGAGTCAGTTCAGATGGACCTCAACCTCACTTCATAACAGCAGAGTTTCCCAGAAAAATGGCTATACAAGTAGGCGCTGGTTGCATCTGTTATTGTTATGTCTAAGACCTCTCAGAAAATAAGCATATACCTAAGTTATCCTCAGGATGATTCTTATACTCCCTCGACGCTTGCTATCAGAGCAGGCACGGGCCCCAGTGACTTACAGGATACAAGAGTTGTTACTCTGGACAAGCCAGATGGGTGGATCACGTTTGATGTATCGTCAGAGCTTAATGAAGACGGCGACGGGTTGTAAATACTATCTTTGTCTGCTGGGAGCGTGTCTGACCCATGGATAGGAGTCCAGTCTACGCATATGTGCTCCAAATCATTATCGCTGCAAATCATATGAGCGGCAAGGACACGCATGTTCGGGGGCTACGTATACTTGGGCCTATCGAGTAAGCTTTTTAAAGAGGTGCCAACTTTACGCTTAAAATTCACAGAGAACACGCAAGTGATGATGGCCCCTTTGTTTTCAAGGCTCCCTCGTTCAGGCTGTACGAGCATCTAAGATAACTCATGGGAAACAGTGATTTAGAATTTCGGAAGTATGTACAATTTACTAAAATTGGTGATCCCTATACATTGTTGTGTAATGTGACAGTTTGAAGGTAGGTTGCGGTGCATCCAACGGTGTTGCTAGATATGGATTACCTCTAGTTGACCGACCGAATATGGACGAATGCTCATAGGGCGTCCGATCTTTGTGTTCACCGCGTTCTAAGCCTAACCACTCTGGCGCTGTTTGATGGTACGATACTCGACTTGGAGAGGAAACATTCCATCTTGTTTGGTCATAGACAAAATTCTGTAGAACACTAGAATCAAATCGGCACTGTTGAGAACATTTCGATGCCTCACTGCTGGTGCTGTTGACTCTAGGGGTGATACAACCATGTTCTGGGACCCGATTACGTTACTCGATTGGGTTAGTGGAGGTGAAGAAAGAGGGGCGTCCCGCACAGAACCGTGCACTGTCATTGGAAGCTTATACACGGGTCCTGGCATTACTGGCTGTCCGTAGGATATTGGCGGGCTTATGCGTGAGATGGGTCTAGTTGACTCCTTGGGCCTATATAGCAAGTTGCTTTTCGGCTCTATTGGTCTATAACCAACATTAGCTCTTGTTCTGCAGCTCCGGCAGATAAAATCTACACTGTCCCAATCACGTTTTGGAAGGCCTGCTCTTTGATTTGCAAGGTCGTGACAAACGATGTGTTGCCATTTAAGGCAAGCGCCGCAGGACACCATCGGCGTGTTGTCAGCCTGGTCTTACACTGTCAGTGTACTTTGTCGGAGGGCAACGGAATTCACGCACAGGACTAATCTCGCGTCGCCGACAGATCTCGCAATCTAGTTCCCAATTAGACATAGTTGGCGGCCGGAGGAAACTACTAGGGTTTGCATCGGTGGAATTAGAGAAGCCGCCTTCCTCTACTCCTTGCTCTGGCTCTACTCCTCTATGCAAAATTAAGTTCTAATTTCGTCAGTAAATAATAATGAATACCTTTCCCGTTCTGCTTCTTTTGATTCTCGCTCCTTTCTGCGCTGGACCCTTGCATTCTCTTGGCGCATACGCCTCTCTTCTTCTCTCTGTTGCCGTGCTTGAAGTCTCCTTGCACGGCTTAATCGCTCTTCTTCCTCTGCTCGCTTGCGTGTCACTGCCAGTGCTTGCTCCCTTTCACTTTCTTTTAGAGCTATTCGGGAAGATCTCTTCCTGTAAGTGATAGCATCTTCTAGTCGTTTCTGTCGCTCGATATTCTACGTTATACAGAGATTGAGAAGAGACGTGCATGGGGGATAAGAAAGATTACCCTCAGATTTTCGGTCACTCTGGGAACCAAATGATTAACCAAATACTTGTGCAAAGCCTTTTCGCTATAGTGTGACCCTGACGCGAAGCGGTCAGCAATGTGCTCCCAATCATGCAATGTTACGCAAATCTGTTTAGAGGGTCAGACATGATATGCTAATATAAGTCCACTAACCGTTTCCCACTCTACAAAATACTTTTGTGACTGGTTCTGCGTTTCGCTCGGAGTGCTCTGGTGACCGGTATCATCAAGAGAAATTAATTTTTCGACGGTGTCCGGCGGTTTATCGTAACTGTCGTCGCTCAATTCGGTGAGCTCACTTAGTTCATCCAAGTCACTTTCTAAGCCCGTTTTCAAATCAGACATGTGTTGTATCTCTAGATCTGTTCCTTCTTCCATCCATTCTCTGGGAATCGGTTGCCACTCATTCTGTTGAACACCTCGTAAACGAGCGCTGGCCCGAGTGCCCAAAATGGGGCGAGATGTGGTCCCGTGTTTAGATTCCCGAGATCCGCTTGTTTGAACCGACCCTGACGATGTCTGGGCATGTGTATCTGGATTGACTTTGGCTCGAGTTTTCGCTGTTCGATCTTTTGGCGCAGGTAGAAGGGTGAAAATAGTCTCGTCATCATGTTCCAAATCTTTCCCGAGACGACGTCGTTTCGCACGACCGGAACTCGCTTGAGAACCATCGTTGTCGGGGCTCTTCGTATTTTTTATTTTATGCCGTGATTTGGGTAGGGTTCGTTGAATCCAGAGACGGTCGGCTACAAAAATGTCACGCATCTATTTCGATGACGTTCTCGTAGCGCTTACAACCAATAAACCAGTAGGCGTTACTTTGCTTGTCATAACCAACTGGCTCAATCCGCTGCCATGAAGTTAATAGAGACCAATGTTATTCTGCGATTGACCAACCCACGAAGCTTCTTCGTCATCAGTTTTCATCAGAGTTCTCAGCCTAATGGGATGTTGGAAATGCCATTCCGTGAGTAGATGCATACTGTCAAGTTTCTGAATCATGGATAATTTAAACCAATCATCAGGTCCGTTGTTCTGTTGAGTTCCACTAGATTGAGCTGCAAAGTCCCTTTCGGCATCTTCTAGTGATGGTTGCTCGAAGGGCTGCTCTAAAGACTCAAGCTGGGGGTCGTTTTCATAAACATAAGTCTTATCTTCAGACGAGGTGGGAGATGGTTCTCTTAGCGGTTGTGCTCCTAAAGGGTCCAGGTCTGGAGCGCGTTTGGCGTATTGTTTGCGCAGCATAGATTGCCAGTTATCAACGCTTTGAACAGTTAGTAATTCAAATCATCCGAATACGCAAAAAGTGTTACTCACGAGATTTTCCGGTCATAGGTTAAAGTAAAGAGTAACCTCGTCATGATTCGTGGTAAAACACGACCCATTCCTTCAACCAGATCCGATTCAATGTCCTATGAAACATTTGGTCAACACATTCTGGTATTGAACTGGTAATGGCACGTGCTGATATTGAAACATCGTTCATGGGGAAGAGCGGGGCGAAGGTAGAAAAGAATTGGCAAAACGCAGCCCACTTCCATTGGGTTCTCAAGAGCGCGAGGTTCTCCGAAGCGGAGGCAGGGGATGGAGGCGGGATGATGTGTTGTGACAAGGGTTGTGCTGCCAAAGCGGCTGTCGAGTGTCTAGGCATTCAAATGGCAGACGAGCAAGTATTGTTGGGCCAACTGGGACAGTGTTGGTATATTACGTAAGGATTATCAGCCATTCTAATGGAATTCTACACATGTCTAGGGATGGGATTAATCACCAACGGTCTCCTCGGCTTCCGTGGTTGTCATGGCCGCCCCCATGTCTGCCATTATTGCCACCGCCGCGTCCTCTGCCGCCACCACCATATCGACCTGCAAATGTCACTATTTTGTTTCACAAACATAACATCGTAGAACTCACTTCTGCCCCCTCCGCCGCCATACATCGCCATTTCTTCCAGCTGAGGCGGGACCGCGGCCTTGGCTTCCTTCAGGATGCTAATAAGCTCGCGGGCAGACTTTGCATTATCAGTGGTAAAATAGGTATAAGAAACTCCTTTCATGCCAGCGCGCTGTGGAGGTATTCGTTAAGCCTCTTTACTCGTGAACATGTGCAAACTTACACCAGTGCGACCAATACGATGAATGTAATCCTCACAATTGTTGGGGAAATCATAGTTCTGGTTTAAGTTTTTCAGGAAGTGCTGTGAAGGCGGAACTGAGCTGGACTCACTATAACGTAACCTACATCCTTGACATCTGTGAAGTTGCAACCAATAAGAGTAGTGGGATCGAGCCAGAAGTGGAAGGAACCGATGCATAGAAGGAAGGCGCATAAGAGTCAACAACTATTCTTCATCCAAGATAGAAAAGCGCTACGAGAAGGATTATTACGCGGACACCATTACGTCGTGTCTTCAAGGGAGTTCTTTAACCGCTAAAGTCCAAGCAACTTTCAACTTCACACCTCCGTTGAAAGACAGGTGGTTACTAAACGCGCATTGACCGATCGAGAGGAATCATCTTGACTGAATACGTCCACCAACCCTTTTTGCTGACGAACTGAAACTTATCTCCAACGATTCAGTTCATCTTCGTATCAGATTTGATACGTGTAGTCTTCTGGGGGAGGAATTGAGTGTTGATCTGGCGTCATTTGAACATCCTCTCGACGGAATGGCTCGCTGTGCCTGTCTAACTTCGGAAGCGTCCCCTGAACTGACGCTGCGATAATGGTGCTAGGCGACCGGAATAACCTCCGGGATTTGGCTCCCAAGCAATGAGAAAGCTCTGGTTCATATCACCTTATGACCGAGCCTATATAGGCAAGGGACACCTTTTCGGAGCGCTTGTGAATAGAAGATGAAACGTACCAAGACCACGAGACGCAACGTCCGTGGCAATCAGAATTGGAGATCTACCAGCTTTGAACTCTCCGAGAACCCAGTCCCGTTCGCGTCTACATATACCATTAAACATCACGAGAAGGAATGATGGTACCATGAGACTTACTGTTCTTTGTCACCGTGAATCGCCAATGCAGGCCACCCGTCTTCCCGCAAGTATTTCGTGATTTCATCAGCGATCCGCTTCGTTGAAACAAAAATCAATACTTTGGCGTTCTCTGCGCTGATTTGGTTTAAGTGCCTGATCAACTTCGACTGTTTTTCAAAATCGCTGCACACTTCCACAACTTGTTGGATATTGTGATTCGCTGTGAGTTCCATGGAGCCGATGTTGACCTGAATCATATCCTTCAGAAAATCCTGATAAATAGCACTTCAGCATTAAGTAAGGTGATGTTTAAAAAACAGACATTGGCCAGTTTCTGAACATCTTTCGGCCATGTCGCACTGAACATCAAGGTTTGACGATCTGGCCTAATTTGAGAGACTATCTTGCGTATTTGGGGCTCGAAACCCATATCGAGCATTCGATCCGCCTCATCCATGACTAGATATGTAATCCTCCTAAGATTCGTTTTCTGTGATTCTAACATATCGATCAATCGACCTGGAGTTGCAATAACAATTTCTACTCCTCGCTGTAGATCGCGAATCTGGGGCCCTTTGGGAGCGCCGCCGTAGACTGCTGTGTTTCGGATGCGAGAATTAGCCCTGTGAATAAATTGACAGTGGAGTTCACAAGATAATGGCGGTCTACCTTACCCGAACTTGGTGCATTCTTGCTGTATTTGAACAGCGAGTTCTCGGGTTGGGGCCAGTATCAATGCGATTGGTCCATCTCCAGGAGCAAGGAGCGGTTGACTAGATGTTATGAAATTAGGTGAAAGTTCTTGCTCAGGGCCGATACATACGCATTGATATGCAGCATCGCAGGAAGCGCAAACGATATTGTCTTTCCGCTACCAGTCTGCGCTATTGCAACCATGTCTCGACCACTTAGAGCCATGGGCCAAGCTTGGCATTGGATAGGAGTTGGGGATTTGAAACCCTGTCCGCGAATTGTAGACATAAGATACTCTGGAAAGCCAACTTCATCGAATGATGCTATGGGACGTGGCACGCCGCGTCCTTGCACCTGAGGAAATTGTTTGAGGAGAGATTATAGGTTGGAAAGAAAAGTACCTTTATCTCTTTTGCGCGCCGAAACTCTTCGATTTCCCGCTCACTTCTGGACCCGACCCTTTCATCTTCCGCATAGAAGTTTTTCTCGAAGCGTTCCAAACGGGTGCTCGTCCAGTCTACGGCACGTAAACTGCCACCAAGATGCGACATTTTATCATCATGCTGTCCCCAACCGCCCCCGCCATAACTACTGTAGCCATTTCCGTATCCTCCGTAGCTCTTAAATTCTGGATTAAGATCTCGTGTGGGTCAAATTAGGTGCCAGAACGCACCATCTTCTTCGCACTTTGGTGAAACAAGGAAGGAAAATTGAACGAACAAATTGTTACAAATAAACATAGCCGCATGACCAACATCCGTCCGCATTGCGCTGATATGGTACGACCGCGAGATCGGATGGCTTGTGGAAGATAGGAAGGAATTTATTATAAACAACCAATTGTAAAAGAAACATTTCTTTTTTATTATGTCGCCCCCGGGGAAGGGTTCCCGCTTTTAATTGTTTACTTCTCGTTGTAATGTCTCATGGCGGTCTCGGGGTCTGACAACCGTGCTATGTTATGACGGTCAATATCATGCCAAGAACCAATGCCTTGTTCATCTAGCTATCATATACACTCTTTTGTCAGGTAGCAGTATCTGCTAACTTTTCGGCCACACGCTCAGTGTTGACCTCTTGTGGCTCTTGGTCCTTTGCTACGGCCCCTTTGCTAGCTGCGACATTGGCAAAGCTAAGCGATGGGCGAACGTTTGGCGACATTGACGTCCCGGGCGATGGCTTTTGATGTGAGACACTATTCTGCGGCGGCTTTACGACATTCTGCGTTGTCCGTTCTGAGGCACCGTGAGAGCTAGTTCTTGACATGCTGAATCGTTCCTTGACGGCTTCCCGTTCTCGCTCTAGACGCTCACTAACTTCTTTGTTTTTTTGGGAGACATCGACAGGTCTGGAAACTGGCAATCAACCTTTAGCTCTGTGGGTTAATTCGGCGCTCACTTGGCTTCACCGAATGGGTTTGATTTAACGGCAGTGGATGATGATGCAGGGCTCATCTTGGGTGATGACATAGGACTGGGACTAGATGAGCCGTTTCCCGAACGAGGTAGCAGTTCCAACTTGCGGCGTCCCATTTGCGGAGTAGGGGGGGTCGACGTCGTAGCTATATGAATACTATTAATCGTGAGGTTGGTAGCGGTAAGCAGATAATACGTGCGGGATCCATCATGTCGACCAACAAACTTGGACTTAGCGGCGCTTCTCCAGTCCGGTTCATCTGCACTAGTTTCCCTAGTTGTCCGTAGATTTCCTGTTCTGGTGCTTTGTGCATCGTCGGATGGTTTAAACTTGCTGCCTATGGTCCAAATTTCCTCTTTGTCCGCTGTGCTGGTGTGGGCGGTAGAGAAACCTGAACCTTTTCGTTTAGACTGAGGAGCTTCTGGCTCGGGGGCACGGACTCGATTTGATCGCCAATCAGAGGAGTGATCTGAAGCTGTTGTACGATCTGAAGATGTTGTGCGATCTGAAGCTGTTGTGCGATCATGGGAAGATAGTCCATCGAACCGGCGTCGGGAAGACTCGCGTTCCGGAATGTCCGGAAGAGGACCATCACGTCTCCAGGGCCCTTCGAACTTGGAACCGTCTTCGATAGCAGGGATATTATTGCGTTCCTTAGCTAGAACATCTTATTTGTAAAAGGTTCTTGACTGATATTGAACCGGGACTCACGTGGTTCAGCAACACTGACACGAATAATTCTTCCGGCAAGATTCTATTGAGAGAGTAAGGATTAAAGGAATTTGGAAGCTTGTCACAGTAACTGACAGAACCCGATTTTGCGAGACCTTCCTTCAGGCCGTCAAGATCCTCGAACTCGACGTAACCGAATCCTTTTGGCTTATCTTCTCTGTCTCTGATTATTTTCGCAGATTTGGGCTGGCTAAGCATCAGTACATCGAAAATGATCAGTGTCATCACCTTACATTAGAGGCGGAGAAAAAACTCTGCAATTCCATTTCTGTAAGGTCGAATGACAAGTTCCCTATGAATGCAGTATAGGGCGGTCGGGTGGGAAGCGGAACATCTTCCCGAGGTGGACCAAGACGGTCAACTGATTGAAGTCATTAACTTCAGTTCTTAGCACGATTGCATAGAGATCCAACCTCTAACTGCATCCTCTCTTTTAACGAAACGATCATGTCCTCGTGATTGATCATCGTCTGTCCTTGTGGCCGCTAATCAAAGCTTGGTCGTTGGTCCAGCAGTGCGTTGGTTTGTGATACGTACGGGCTGTTGGAAGAGCTTCCATCTCATCGGCCCAGGAGCCAAATGCTGAACGAGAGTGAACACAATAGCCAAAGTGCGAGTTTCGTTGCTTACTGTTATCTCCCAAAAATTCATTGAGCGATATTTTTTTCCCTTTTTTTGGAGCTAGAAAACATCAAGGTTATATCATTGCGTAATGAGTGAATTGGGTAGATAGATATCGTACCCATTCCGCCGAAAGATTGATGGTAGTTGTTGCGGTGCTTGAGGGTCCGGAGCCCACAACAGTCAGGCCGAGAACGAGGATTGTGTTCCCACGCCCTTGTGAGAAGAAAGGTATTCGACACTTGTATTTCTCTAACTACTGAGCCTCCTGTACACACCACTCCCAACAAGCACTGAAATACGGATAGTACCCCTTCCAGGCGATAGGGACTATTTTGGGGCTTTCCTCGTGGAATATGGGCTGTTCACAACAACGGCTTGCAACATATCAAATACCGATTCTCCCACTCCCAAATATCTCTCGGCCAGAGAACGAATGCTTGGATCGTTTAGCAGAGAGGTATCAGGACTTGGAGTGGATTGGTATTAGTTGAGCATTGATTGATGCATAGACCACTCACGCAAATCCGCTGGACCTCTTAACACCAGCTACGACTGTAGATAAGAGAACGGCATCAAAGGCATAGTGAGCCAGTCGACCAAGAACCATTGCGAATGCGGCGTAATGTAGATAGTTGTGACTATGTGACTTGCATCACCTATACTGTCACACATCTCGATTCTCGGCAACCTTGCTTGGCATTTTCCCGATGCATGTCTATGTCTGTAACTTTATGACACTGTACAAAGAGGCCCTCTTACCATGTTGAGTTACCAGTGAAGGCTTTAGTAATAGACCATAGAACAGTTTGGCATGAGTGCCAGACCCAGAAACCCATGCCCATGTATGCAACCTACAGGTAGTCACTGGCCTGGCCAGCTGATGTGGTGTTCCAAGAGCTTTGCATATTGTGTAGGAGTGTATCTGTACAAAGAAGCAGTGCAAGGGTTTGATTTCCCATTGTGGCAACAGGATCATTGGCAATGGTGTTGTAATTGATTCTTATATGAGTTTTGGGACTGCCCTTGTCATTGGCATCCTTGTGGGGATTTGGGTTGTTAGATGTTTTGGGGATGTCCTTTCTGGTGAAGGTGGTAACAGCATGAGAAGAGTTTTTTCCCCCTAAACATTGATGACCATGCAGCCCTGTCTGGCTTGCTAAAAAAAGGCATGGATGGGAAAGGTGGGGATGGGAAAGGTGGGGATGGGAAAGGTGGGGATGGGAAAGGTGGGGATGGGAAAGGTGGGGATGGGAAAGGTGGGGATGGGAAAGGTGGGGATGGGAAAGGTGGGGATGAGTATGTGCTGCACAGAAGAGAGTCAGCCTTGGTGTATGATGGTCTGTATCAGACAAAATCTACATGTAATGGCCAACCATTGTGAGCCAGCGTGAACTGCCATGATCCATTGTGATCCATTGTGAACATCGCACATTCTATAATTTGCATTAACCTAGGTACACACCGTGTACACTTCATATTGATGAAGTTGGAAATCCTCTACTCATCATAGAGTCCAATGCAGCAGTGCAGCACCATGATACTGAGTAAGGAACTGACTTACTAAGAAGGTGGAGATGAGTGTTGTAGGGCTTTATAGGAGCTGAGGCTCAACTGTAAGACAGTATATGAGAGTAAGAAGTTAGGAGGGAACGACAAATTGTCCCTCCTTTTATATTGTCCAAGATACAAATATGTGTAAACTATGCTATCTATGGACCTTATCCTATTGGGTTTTAGGTGTGTATGTATTACACAGCTATCGTCATATTGACTCATCATATGACTTATATGTGAGTCATTATGTATCATATGATGCTCTTATTCGTCATAATGATTGACAGAAATTATAGAGTTCTGTCATATCTGACATATTGCTATATGACAGATATTATAGAGTTCATTCTTGGCAGATTCATCAGCAAAAATCCTGGATTTGCTTATGTGCTTAGGCACTTGAAATGCCTTTTTTGCCTTAGCGACCAACATGCATAAGACACCAGGCTATATTATAAGTCCATTAAGACCATTGATAACGTTCACCTCCACCTCAAGGTGCTAAGTGCATAAGTCGTCAGCACATTTGGCACATCAAAAAGTGAAAATTGCGAATATCTCTTGAACTAAGCCATATTTGGCAATTCTAAAATTAGATTTGACATTTTTGGCATTGTGGGCACCTTTTTGCCGATTTAAGTCACGTGATCTGCTTACATAATACAAACACGTGACATGGTCCGTGCGCCAACCCCCAGGTATATAAGGAGGGCCTTTATTTCATATCCCCCCCATGTCCGCTTTTCCCTAAGTTCATATAAGTACTACTAATACTAGTAATAAGTAGAATAAGTAGAATAAGTAGAAAGTTAGAAATAAGCAAAAATAAGTATGACATAAATGGAATTATTTTTTGGCTATTTCTTTTGTTTTCTAAGGAGTGAACAAGGCAACTCAAAAAGTCCAAAAGTCAAAGCTGATGCAAGCAGTAGCCTGGTCCAGTTTGATTTTCAAAACATTGAAAATAAGTCAGATAAGGCCAAAAAAAGGTGGGGGTGCCTTATTTTGACTTATTTTAAAAAATAAGTCATTGGATAAGACCAACATTTGACACCTTGAAAGTTACTTATTGTACTTATTTAAGACCAAAAAAGTGCAAAAGTACTGATAAGTAAAATCAGATTTTTCCTGATGAACTTGCTGATATATGATTCATAAGGAATCATATGTAGTAACTATGATGCAAGTGTATTTATATCTACTTAATGATTAATCTATACTAAAGGAGATAGATAAGATTGTATTTATCTTTATCTTAGATAAGATAAGATAAGAAAATATGTACAATATATTATTATTATAATATATAGTTTTATATATTTTCATCACACCCCTTCACTAAGTACATAGGTACTAATGCTGCTTCTTTAATCTTTTTAATTCTTCTTCATAATATTTCACAAGTTCTTGAAAATAGTTGGTAGCATCAGTATCATGAATGCGTTGAAGCATTCTGTCATAATGATCATCAGCCTTGGATTGGCGAAATTCTTCAAGCCAAATTTTATCAACTTGTGACATATTATTTTTATGTCTATTTAGGAATATTTGAGAATCATCAAATATAATTCCCATTCTTTGTCTGAACTGAACAATTTTATCATAACATAATTTTTTTGTCATGATATCTGCTATCTGTTCATTAGTAGGAATGTATGTGAGTCTAATTTTGTTATTCTCAACACATTCTCTAATGTAATGATAGCATATATCTATATGTTTACTTCTATGTTCTTGAGCTGGATTTGATGCAAGAAACATAGCTCCTTGATTGTCACAACAAAGATTAATGGTTTTGATATCAAATGAAAATTCTTTCATTAATGATTCAATCCAAACAATCTGATGTGAACAATCAGACATACACATATATTCAGCTTCAGTAGAAGAAAGAGCGACCGTCTTCTGTTTTTGTGAAACCCAGGATATAGCTCCTCCTGCTAATAGCATAACATATCCAGTAACACTGTACAAGTTGGCTTTGTGTTTTCTTGTCCAAAATGCTTAACTATTTTCTTGGCATAATCTTCTTGGTCAATAATAAGGGTTTTCATTTCCTTATTGTAATTGACTCTCATACCAAGATATTCTTTTACTTTACCAAGATCAGAACATTCCCAAAGTTTCATAAAAGCATCTTTGGCCTTTTTAACTTCTAGAGAATTAGATCCCATGAAAAGTATATCATCTACATATAGTACAATAACTATAATAGATTTGTTATCTTTTCTGGTATAAATACCATTGATGTATACATCTGCTTCAAGATCTCTGTATAAAAAGACAGTCTTTACATCGAGTGCTTCTATATCCCAGTTTTCTAGCACTGTAATGGTGAATAGAAGGTGAATGGTCTCATATTGAGCCACTGGTGAAAAAGTTTCATTGTAATCAATTCCAGGTCTTTGAGAAAATCCTTTGGCAACTAAGCATGCCTTTTTTCTGCTGTTGGATTTTAAGATGAACACCCATCAATAGGGCTCAGTGACTTATTATCCAGCATCACGGAGACTATTTAACAGCATGTTTGTAACAAGTTAATAACATCCATGTTACTAACATATATAAAAGTTACTAACAATGTTAAATATTTTTAAGATGTTACTAAAAAATTGATTAATTTAGTTAGAATCCCAGTTGGCATCTTTGTCCAAAGGATTCTCATCACCAGCAGCTGCCATTGCTGTCGTTTTAGGGTTCTGGGTTGGGGGCCACTCTCTGTGAGGTACTGAGACAGGAATTCAGAGTTGATATTGATATCCGAGTCAGCATCAAGATTAAGCATTACGAGTCCATCTAATATTGGCTGGATTAGATTGTCTTCTGAGTCAGTAATGTCTTCATCATCTGCGTCCAAGTCTGGATTAGAATTGCCCTCATGATCATCACCAATGTCGCTGGCAGACTCTGAGCTTCTGCTTCGAATTGCAAATTCTCGATTGACATCAATGAATGAGACTGTTGGTTTACGTCGGATGCATTTGTGAGGAATCTCCTTCTGTTTTCAATTAAGGACCGAATGATAAAGAAAGTCACAGCAGTGCACAAACTTACAATATGAAAGCCATACCATTGCCCCACCTGAATCATATTTATCAATGTCTCCACCTTCTGACTTGAACAAGTTGGCGAATTGAGCCAAGTAAGCCATGAGCCTGTCCTTTCGTCAGGCATTGAGTTTACAAGTGTTGAAAAGATCTTGGTAGCAAGAAGCTGTATAGATAGTAGTATTTCAATAACTAGTAAGTGCTCCTTGACATGGCGGACTTACTGCAAGAACTTGTGCAAGGGGGTGGGACGAAAGGTCTCTCCACCATGTTAGAACATTCCCGGTCTCTCCTTTGCCATCAATTGGCTCTTGGAATGGATAATCATGTCGTGCACATCAGTTAACACGTCAAAAGTCTGATTTTGTCTGATGCTTCATCAGATAGGCAGACCATCAGACAATTAGTGAAACAGTGCTTGTCAAATAGTCAGGCAGTCAGACAATTAGTGCAACAGCCTGTCAGTGCTTGTCAGATGGTCAGACAGTCAGACATTTAGTGAAACAGTGCTTGTTAGATGGTCAGACAGTCAGACATTTAGTGCAACAGTGCTTGTCAGATGGTCAGACAGTCAGACATTTAGTGCAACAGTGCCTGTCAGTGTGGCAGACAATCAGACATTTAGTGCAACAGTGCTTATCAGATAGTCAGACAATCAGACAATTAGTGCATCAGATAGTCAGACATTCAGACAAATTGCATGACAGACTCTATTAGACAATCAGGTTTTTGCTGTGTTTGCTGATGCATAGGCTGAATCTGTGTCCGGAACTTGTTGACAACGGCTTTCTCACCGAGCTTGCAGATGATCTGGCCAATTGGTGACTGTGGCATCATTGGGTTTGCTTTGTAGTACTCAGCTTCGTCACATAGGATCTTCTTCAAATATTCCTTTGCACGTTTGAAGGCATTGGGATATGGGATCTCCACTGTTGGCAGTGGTTGGTTCTGGGCCCTGGCTGGAAGACGTATAGTATGCGACACAGATGCTGGGCGCAGCAATGTGTCTGATGTAGAATAACCTAGCAAACATCGTAAGTGAGATAAGAAAAGACAAGAGATCGATTTAAGATGTACTTGGATGCAAAAAGAATGTGGTAAAGTAGATGTCTGTTGGTGACTCATTGACAAATGCCTTGAAATGATGAGATACGATTGTTGATACTGCACTTGATATGCTCGGTGTTATTCCTGTAATGGCTTCACCCTTGGAGAAGAGTTTCCTAAGCTTTGCTGTGATTGCAAGCCAGAAAATGTAAACATCTGCCGCATTTGTATGCAGTGATTCCAAGGACCATAAGGCCCGTGCAAGTGGCTTGATAATCTTGATGTAAATGGTAAGGATTGACTGAAACTTGCGATATGGCACATTCTCTTTAAAGAGTTCCCATATCGTCTTATCCTATTCAAATCGTCAGATAGATGCTAACCAGAGCTGCGATTCAGGAAAGTGACTCACGTTTGGTTTTATCATCTCATTACGAACAAGCTCCTTAATCAATTCCAAGTTCTTTTCAAGGGCCACTGAAGCTGACCAGTGCGTAATGAAACAGGTCTTTCCAATCTTGATAAGCCCTTGACCAAGCCCAACGTCCTCACGGGCTTTCTTGAGATGAGCCAAGGAGAAATTAGATTTTGTAAAGAATCTGATAGCAGTGTTCAATGTCTTGATGAACTAGTTCCGAGGCTGACTGAAAGGAGGTATCAGTCTTATGCTGGTGAGGTCACGCAGATCTTGTAACGCGATATCATACCGGTAACTTCCAGGAACAAATATGTACAAACAAAATGTTACCGAACGTTTGGTCCAAGGGCTTAGTGTCTTCACTTCATTTAATGGTATTACACATCCACCACCATTGGCAGGCTAGGTTGAGAGTGAGTGCAGATTCGCACAACATCACAATTGCTGAAAGGAGTAGAGTCTCGGTCTTATGCTGGCAATCTAAGTCTTGTAACGATAACATGCCGGTAACTTCCATAACAAACGTGTACAAACAAACCAAACATTCAGTCCAATGGCTTAGTAATTTCATTCAATGGTACATATTATGGATCCACCAGCATTGGCAGGTTAGGGTTGAGAGTTCAGGTTGCTGTGCAGATTCATACAACATCACAATTGATAATGGTTGATAAAATGGGTGGATTCACGCAGAACACAGG
The DNA here is from genome assembly GCA_015039365.1 of Amanita rubescens. NCBI lineage: Eukaryota > Fungi > Basidiomycota > Agaricomycetes > Agaricales > Amanitaceae > Amanita > Amanita rubescens. Next base: position 76,061 of record WION01000201.1, on the reverse strand, counting down.
TATGGCCTGGGTCATGCTGACAAAGTGCGGTCGCATAGTGTGAGACTGAATTATATAATCAAAATGCGTAAATTTAAAAAAATTGGCCTCGGATCTGCCACTTGGTGGCCCACACCTTCAAGTAAACTGAGCATCAGCAAGGTCCCGTTACTAATTTGATAAGCTGTATATTACCTCCTGAAAGTCACCAATACGATTGATGTCTTGAACGGTGAGTTGAATGTGATGACAACAATCGCCCAAGTTCAGTAATATGGGAATCTCGCGCTGTGCATCCTGCCATCCAGCCCTTGTGTTTCCCATGCTGTCCGATACAATTGCTGCAGTCTTATCTATACCAATGTCTTTGATTGTCTTGGATTTGATCGTCAAATATCATATAGAACCCAAAAGACTCGATAACATACTTTAACAATAATGCCCTTGACCCATTCCCGGGTATGCCGTTCATCTGACCCCTTATAGCCATGGACGAGATAGCTTTTCCGGTCGTCGGGCATTGTATAATGTACTAGGTATATGGAGTCAGCATTGCGAGTGCTGTTTCCATCAAAGGTTAGCGTGAGGTTATCTTGTTCTTGTAATCGCTCCGCCGTCAATTCATGAACATGGGCTGCCTCTCTGGGTATGAATTTTTCAACAAATTGAGTTGAGGGTGTGAGGCAGTAGCGGGGATTTAAGGTATGCATGAGGGTTTTCCATTCATCTGAATCAACAATTGTAGGTGGTACACCACAGACACAAAGCAATTTCACGATTGCATGATTGACGCATTCAGGCAATTGCTCTGCCCCAATACGTGTGACGTCGATTTCGAATTTGGTAGCTGGCTTCTGAGATTTTGATGTCTTGTTCTGGCAGTGTGCAACAATATCGTCTTTAGGTTCCAGATCTGATGGAGCTACAGCGACAGCCTGTGAACCTGATCCAATTTTCGCACCAAGAGATGACTGTGCTGCCGTTGCATCAACCAGGTGTCGGAGCTCGTCACTGACATGATTACAGTGAGCAGCATGTGGAAAAACTCTGTCTTTCTGTGCATTCCCGGATCGAATGAAGTAGCAGCCATCGTTTATAGCGATACACGAATAATATGGTTTGCCGGTCTTTTTATGTACATATTTAATTGTAAGTTTCTCGAGGATCAGATCACCGGGCTTTCCTCGCCCTGCAGGCATGTGTGGCTTGATATTCAATTCTTTTAATAGCACATGAGTTGCCTGCATATCGCTAGAATCAGGGATGCCTGAGAGATTGGTACTAAGTACTGACTTTTTTCCTCTCAACATTAATTATTTCATCATTGTTGCCATCGCTATCCCTTCTATGTTTCTTGGGAATGACTGTATCATTTGCTTTTGTGTTATCAGTGCTTGCACCAGGGATCATTGGAACAGGGCCATAGATTGGAACCTAATCACGGTATGATGAGATCGTAGATCTATCAGATAAAAACACATGAGCGACGCACTGTGATCCCATTTTCATGAAGAATGCGTTCAAGTGCCTTAATTAGGCGCTCTTGCCATTGTAAGTGTTGCGTTTGTTCGTTCACTGATAAGTCAAGCCTATCAGGTACCGTAGGTTCCTCAAGGGAATTCCGGCACTTAAGAACGTTCAAAGAATAAGAGTGTTATCAGATAAGTCCTTAAGGGAGCTTAGACGATAACGAGACAGATTTTGACTGTTAAAACTAGACTGAGGTCTAGTCGTATATTTGCGTAGTTTATATAGTACAAGGTATATACGCAAATATAGTAAGTAGGAATGCATGTGATAATGAAACAGCTACATGTGATAATGGAACGGTTTACATGTGATAATCGACATGCATGTGATAAAATAGAATAGCATATGATAAACGATGAATGTTCCAGAAGGAACGCATATGCAATCAATGACGTAGGAGGGATGACATAGATGATAAGATAAAAAAAGATAGGCCATGACGTACGTTTGTAACATAGCCCTTCTCCTACATACGAAGTCCAATATTCACCGAATATTGAATTTACTTGTGACTACGTGTTACGATTGTGTTCGGCATCGCTGTCGTAGGTGTAAGAGTCTTCATTTCCTTGCCAGGGATGACGACGGCAGCGGCGGTTGTCAGTAAGTCATTCTTGAAGAGTCAGTCGCTCTTCTCGTGTATTCGAGGCGGTCATAGTGGCGACGGGTCGTGTCGACTGTCCTCGTGTGGATTGGCCTCAGCGGTTTCCAAGGTTTCGTCGTGATGATGGAGGTCCAGTAGTAGTAGTAGTGAAGCGGTTGCCCGGAGGACGAGTATTTGTTCCTCGTCGTCTTCTTTCGATAAGCGGGGAAGGTTCGCCTTGTTCGAGTTGGGTGGAATCGATAGTAGTAGCAGGCGAAGCGGTAGAAATTCGTCTTTCAGGGATTTGTTCAAACGGCGTGGGCAGCGACGATTGTGTTATAGCGTCTGGATAAGTGGGAGGCGGGGTTTCCTCATGTACCGGTCCTCGGCGTATTTCTCGTCGTTGATGGTGTTCGGTAGTGTGATGCGGGGCTCCGCACATGTAACAGCCTTGAGTTCCAGGGATATCTTCTCCTTCGAAGGCTAAGTTATTCGGTTCGAATGATACCAATCGTTCGGCTGAGGGGTCAGGTCCGTGCAGGTGAAAGATAGTACGACGTGTCGGATTTTCAGGGATAGGGACATCGCGTCCTTCAATTGTATGTCCTGTTTGAAGTGCGATGACGGCGGCGTCTTGGTATTTGTTACTGGTATTAGGTCTGTTAGGGTTACGATCGTGCCTCCATACGAGATTGTTAATCGTCATTTGTAGTTGTCGTAGTATAGTTACATCCCAACCATCAGGAGTCATCATTGGGTTGAGACGGTCGCTAAGGGTTCAAATACGTTCGAACGTAGCATTGACGGGAGTGCGGGGAAATACAGGGCGTCCGTGCATCCAGGCCATGCCAGTGTCTAAAGCGGGTTGTCGTGTTGGTTGGATGAAATGGTGACGATGTCCGGCAGTGGTAAGACGGGTTGCTTCTTCGAGGTATACGTCTCCTCGTAAGTCACAAAACCAATGAATATTATTCCAGATCATCAGGGTGATCCAGCGGTTGCGTTGTGGTTCTCGGAACCGGCGGGTGAGATTAATGATGACGTTAACGAGGGCCATCAGATCAGGGCGAACATATCTATTCAAGATGAACAGATAGTTGTTGGCAAAGGTCCAGGATGTGAATAACGTCCAGATTCGATAAAAGGCTCGTCGAATTATCGGATCGACAAAGGAAGGAATGGCGTAGTGCGTTAAGATGACGTCAATAGCAGGGATATCAGGTGCAGGCACATTAAAATTGTCGTCGTTGACAGAAGCGTGCTGAAATAAGAACCTAGGAATAGGTCCTTCGGCAGGGAGTCTAGGCACTGGGCTCATAGATCGAGTATAGGTTTCCCTCATTAAATCTAATGGGGTGTAAAGGGGCCTTGGCGATGGGGTGTTTTCTGGGAAGACAATAGGGATCGAGATGGGATTGACGAGTCTTTCATTGATCTCGTCGTCGGTGATGGCGTTAGCGGTGACAACATCGAGTTCGGTGGCGACAGCGTTAGCGGCAGCAGATATGGTGGCAGTGGTTGCAGCATTAGTGGCGGCAATGGTCCTTGCTCTTTCAAGGTAGTTGTCTACGAGTTCTTCGTCGATGGGAGGAATTCCCATAGTAAAGGCGGTGGTGTTGAACATGAGTAGTCCTTCTCGCATGATCCGGATATCTTCAGGGGTAGTATCGGGACGTGGTCCGCGTGTGTAGGTGATGACCATTTGGTCTCTGGTGGCGAATACTTGAGCTACCATTTCCTGCATCTCAAGTGGCACAGGAGTATTAGGGGGAATAGCGTTCCCCATATCTGTGACGTTTCGCATTAGTTCTTCTATCGTAGAAGCGTTCGATGGTGGGAAGGTATAAGATGAGTCAGAAGATAAAGAATCTTCATCTCGTGGTATGAATTCCTCGTCAGAAGGAATTATAGGGAACCATTCTGTACCGATGGACATATAATGTAACATACAGATGGGAGGAGGAATTGGCAATGGCGTGGGCGATTCCTCTCTAGAAGGGGTCGGAGGGACGGTTTCCTCGATGACTGTTGAAGCGGCTGGAGTAGCAGCGGCGGACAGGTTGTTAATGGGGGAGGACATGGTTTCAAGAACGGCGTTTTCGTGGTTTACGAGTAGTGGGGATAATTGCTGTGATTCCATGTTGTTCCTTATATTCGTTTAAGGTCTCCTCGGAGTGTTCCAGGTTTTCCTCGGTTTCCCATGAATTGTCAGATGTCGGATAGCCTTTCCATTTGACTAAAAATCGCCATTGGTTTCCTTTTCTTTGGTGTGAGACAATTGTCTCGATTTCGTATTCTTCTTTGTTATCTATAAGGTCTGGGGTTGGTCTAGTAAAGTTTGGACCATGTGTTTCGTTCTCGTGGTAAGGAGTAAGAAGTGAAACATGAAAAACGGGGTGAATCTTCCATCTTGGGGGAAGTTCAAGTTTAACAGTGACAGGTCCTAAGATCTTCTCGATCTTGAACGGTCCTTCTCATCTAGGTGAGAACTTTCTTATTTGTCCTGTTTTCAGGTTTCGTGAGTCTAGCCATACTAAATCTCCTTCTTTGAATGCGGGAGATTTCCCTTTGACTTGTTGAGTCATTAGCTGTCTAGCTAATTCGTGTGTGGTGAGAGCTTCGTCTCGTATTTGTGTTAAGACCTTGAAGCGGTCTTCAGCGGCAGGTACGTTGATTCGCGGGAATGCTGTGGGGATAGCCACAGGCTCTATTCCAAACATGATTTCAAACGGCGTCATCTTGGTAGATTGATGTATCCGTTGGTTGTGCGCGAATTCTGCTAATGGTAGATGATCTTTCCACTGTTTTGGATGATCAACGCAGTATAACCGGAGGTAGGTTTCTAGCTCCTGATTGAGTCGTTCCAATTCTCCATCAGTTTGCGGATGAAAGGCGGTTGACTTTCTATGATCAATTCCGAAGATTTTGCAGATTTCTTTGAAAACTTTGGAGGTAAATTGTGGTCCTCTATCGGAGATGAGGGTTGTCGGTAACCCGTAACGTTTGTAAACGTCGTTGATGTAAGAATTGGCGGTATCCATAGCAGTAAAAGATTTTTTGCATGGTATGAATATTATGCCCTTTGTTAAGCCTTGATCGACCACGGTCAAAACAGAATCAAAACCGTCGATAATTGGCAGATCTGTGATGAAGTCCATCGAAACTTGTTCGAATGGGCGTGTGGCGTGGGATTTAATAGGCATCAAACCCGGTGTGATCGGGTGTGTATTAACCTTCATTTGTTGACATAAGGCACAGCCTTCGACCCATTTAGATACGGTCGTTGTCATTCCAGGCCAATAATAGTCGCGGCGGATAAGCTCTAGTGTCTTTAATCGTCCAGGGTGACCCATAACTACGGGGTCGTGATGTGATTTGATTATTTCATTTCGTAATTCTTCGTTTTGAGGAACATAAATGCGTCCTTGATAACGAATGATGTTGTCGTCGTTCTTCCAGTCATTAAACTTTGATCGGAGGGGTAGTTTTCCATGTTTAAGACCGTCGATTACAACTCTAGCGAATTTGTCTTGTGGCAATAATTCAGTGATTTTATCTGCCCAAGATACATTGATCGCGGCAATAACCATGTCATCAGTGATCATGGTTTGCGGGATTTCTTTTGCTTTTGCCTCTTCTTCGTTAATATGGTCAGGGCGTCTCGATAAAGCATCTGCCTGAATAAGTTTTGATCCAGGGACGTGTTCTAACTTGATATCAAACTCCGTGATTTCTTGCCACCAACGTGATTGTCTGGTGGTCATTTTCTGCGGATGTTTGTAATATGATAAATTCTTATGATCACAGTGGATCATAATCGTGTGTGGGCTTCCTTTTAGAAGGTGTCTCCAGGTTTCAACCACTTTCTTTATTGCTAATAACTCGCGATCGTATACTTGATATCTTTGTTCGGTATCGCTTAACCGATGACTGATAAATCCACATGGGTGCAGTTCTCCATCAGATCCCCGTTGTTTCAGGACGGCTCCTACCACCCAGTTTGACGCATCGGTCTCTAATAAAAACGGTTTCGTCGGATCTGGCATTACTAGAACCGGTTCTTCTAGGAATTTCTCCTTTAACGTGTCAAATGCTTTTTGACACTCTGCATCCCATCGGAAAGGAACTGTTTTCTTTGTAAGTTCTGTGAGCGGAGCCACTATTTCGGCGTAGTTTCCTATAAATTTCCTGTAAAAGTTTGCGAACCCTAGAAATGACCGTATTTGTTTAACGGTTTTCGGTTCAGGCCATTTGCTGATTCCAGCGAGTTTTACGGGGTCCATCATGATCTTTCCTTCTTTAACGATCATCCCAAGGAATTCGACTTCCTTGGCGACAAATTTACATTTTTCCAGTTTCAGGAACAGATCATTTTCTTTCAGCCGTTGCAAGACTTGCTTAGTGCGCTCCCTCGTTTCTTCCTCGTTCGCTCCATATATCAATATGTCGTCAATGTAGACGACTAGCCATCCTTCGGCTATCATGTCACGGAAGTATTCGTTCATCATCGTTTGAAATGTTGACGGTGAATTGCATAATCCAAAGAGCATTACGGTAGGTTCGAAGAGACCACGGTTCGTTGTGAATGCGGCCTTCCATTCATCACCTTTCTTTATTCGCACATTATTGTAACCCCATCGGAGGTCTAATTTGGAGAAGTATTTCGCTTTTCTTAGTTTTAATAATAAGTTGGATACTAAAGGAAGGGGATAGGCATTCCGTTTCGTCCAGCTATTGATGTATCGGTAATCTTGGCAGGGTCTCAACTCTCCTTTTTCTTTCTTTGCAACGTAAAAGAAAGGAGATGCCTGTGGGGATTGTGACGGTTGAATATAACCTTTTTTGAGCTGTTCGTTGACCCATTTATTCATTAGCTGTTCCTCGTGGATTGATAACAGATAATTCTTCGCCACTTTAGGTTTAAACCCTTCTTTCAGATCTATTGCATGATCCCATTGTCGTGAAATGGGAAATCGTTCTGACGTCTGTTTATCAAAAACTTTTCTCCATTTGTCATATTCAGGGGGTAATTCTACTTTCGTAGATTTATCTTCGTGTTCATGTGCGAGCGCTTGAGACACTGATGTTTTTGCTTGGATCCAAAGGTGATCAGTCTCGAGATCTTCGTCCTCATCTGCGTCCAATTCTTCTTCTTTTTGGATATACTGAAGATACATTTCGGTTTCTTCGTCGTAATCAAACGTAGTTTCTTCTTCTGGATCGATCTTCCTTTCGTCAGGGAATCTAACTGTTCCTTCAGACCAATCTATTCTGGGGTTGATTTCTCGGAGCCAAGGTAATCCTAGTATCAGTCGTTGATCGCCTAGTCGTGTGACATAAAACCAGTCTTTAAACCGGTTGTCTTCGATGTTATAGCTTATCTGGATTTTATACCGTATATCTCCAGACTTGTTATTTGTTCCGTCCACATTTCGCACTGGGATGGGTTTCTTTAAGCGAGTGATTTCGTTCCAATTGACGAGCGAGCTATCGACGAATTTTCCTTGCGCGCCTGAGTCGATAAGGGCTTTGGTTTCAGCGGTTTTCAGATTCGAACATTTGGTAATGGGAATGGTGATTTTATTCCTGGATATAGAGGATACTGTTACACCATTTATACATAATTGTTCGTCTTCGGAGACGACGGACACTGATTCATCATCGTCTCGTTCTAAAAACCCTTCTTGTTCAGTTTTCGGCGGGCGCTGCGTGGTAATGTTTTCGCCATTTCTCGTATGACGGCGATTCTCTGGTCTTCGTCGTTTTCACTGTCGGATTCTTCACTTGACGATCCACTGTCGTCTTCACTGCTATCCGCATCCAGCGCTCTGATTCTTTTTCCTTTTCCTTTCCCTTTGTTGCGGTTATTGTTTTGTCCGCGTGATTTTCCTCGAAATCGTCCTTTCGGCGCTGCCCTTCCTCGTGAGTTCCCAAGGTTTTGTCGTTTCTTTTTGGGATTAGGGCAGTCGGATATTAAGTGTCCTGTTTTTCCGCATCCATAACATACAGCGGTTTTTACCCATTCCATGGAGGTTTCTGCAATTTGCATCCGTCGTGCTTGTCGATTTAATTCTAATACAGCCTCGTCGACTTCCATTTTATCGTCAGTTTCTTTGGCTTGGCCAAAAGTGGAGAATAAAGTGTTCGCCACTTCTATGTCAAGGATACGAGTTCGTAATGATTTATAGGTTGTCGGGGCACCTCCTAGTCGTAGTTTTTCTCGTAAGGTGTTTGGCAATCCCAAAACTAGGAGATGACATTTCGTCGTATCATCAGTGATTTTGGCTAAATTGATATCTTGATCGACGCGTGCGATATATTGATTAATTGATTGCTTCGGGAGTTTTCTCCATGTGAGTAATCTGTGCATGGCTAGTCCTGCTTCGTCTACTTGTCCCCAATCTTCTTTCAGTTCTTTAATAAAAGCGTTATAGTCGGCGTACTTTGTCGTTTCGGCGTCGTATTCAGTTATTTTGTTGTCGCGCCATTGTTGAGCGTTGCCGTCAATATGATACATAATGAACTGTATCTTATCTTGGGCATCCGTCATTTTATTCATTTTCATGAATAATTCGGCTTTTGCTATGAACGGATTGAGATATTTTCGATCTCCTTCGAACGGTTTAGGAGGTTTGATCTTCGGTAGATCTGACCTTGGTTCGGTTCGGGGTCCTGATCCACTCATATCTCGTTCTTTTCCTTTCCTAGAGGGAAATGGATTGATTGGTGGGGTAAACAAATATGGGAAAGTAACAGGGGGTAATGGTGCGGGTCGTGTAGCTTCGAGTTTTGATTCGGTTACAAGGGATAAGGAAGCGATAAGTTGAGCTGAGGTTTCGTCTTCAACTCGTTGTTCAACTGTGGGTATAACAACGTCTTCGGTTCCAGGTGCGTATTCGAGTTTATCCTGGGATTCTTCTTCTTTCTCTTGTTCAGAGAGGGAATCTTTATCGTCTTCTTTATCGGACTCTCCTGACGGTTCGGCGCTTTCTCTGTAATGAATGTGTGGTGATGCGACGGGAGTTTCTTGACTAGTGGTTAGGGTCTCTGGTTCGTTCGCTTTCTTCCAACGTTGTAGCGCGGTTCGTGATAACTCCTCTTTTCCTCCTACGAAGGGTTCTCCTTCGAAATATTCGTCTCTAATAAAGTACGGTTCTTCTCCTGTTTCCGATTCGGTGGCGTACCAACGTTTACTGCCTTCGTGGAAGGCAAGTTTGCGTTCGTTTAGGTATAATCCTCCTTCAAATGGGAAGGATTGATTTGGCGGTCTTCCAAGTTTTTGTTTTACCCAAAACTGGTGACCTGGTACGGGTTTTCCTGAAGCGGTATAACACCAGCCGTTTTCTCGTTTATCCCAATGAATGGAATGTTCGTTGAGATAATAGAGATGGTTAAGGGGGTTTCGTTTGGCGTTATTTGGAGGGGTACTTTTAGATTGTCGTGGAGCAATGGTGAATGATGGGAGGTGAGAGCGTTAAAGCTATCGTGCTCGGAGAGGAGTCTAGTTTTATTGTTGCGTTTGTTCGTTCACTGATAAGTCAAGCCTATCAGGTACCGTAGGTTCCTCAAGGGAATTCCGGCACTTAAGAACGTTCAAAGAATAAGAGTGTTATCGGATAAGTCCTTAAGGGAGCTTACACGATAACGAGACAGATTTTGACTGTTAAAACTAGACTGAGGTCTAGTCGTATATTTGCGTAGTTTATATAGTACAAGGTATATACGCAAATATAGTAAGTAGGAATGCATGTGATAATGAAACAGCTACATGTGATAATGGAACGGTTTACATGTGATAATCGACATGCATGTGATAAAATAGAATAGCATATGATAAACGATGAATGTTCCAGAAGGAACGCATATGCAATCAATGACGTAGGAGGGATGACATAGATGATAAGATAAAAAAAGATAGGCCATGACGTACGTTTGTAACAGTAAGAGTTTTTGATGGAACAGAAATTCGTGCAGGTAAGTTTTTTTAGAACCAGTACAACAGTGCTAACCACTGGGCCACGTTCTGTAATGCAGATTTCACCATCTGAATAAAAGATGGCATGGAGATGCTGAGAGATAGCCTTGGGTATATCACCATCAGTCTGCTTGAGAAGATTGGGCTCGAGCTCAAAAGGCTCAAGCGGAGAAAAGTTGGAATTTGATAATGGAGGGGATGGGAGGGTGTTGGGAAGAAGATCAAAGAGTGTTTTGAGATAATCAAGTCATTGATCCATGGATGTCAATGTGTGATTGTTGATGGCAGTGGTTCAGGGCCCAGGCGTCGCTAATGGGAGGCTTAGGGTATAGGGTGTTGGGTCGACGTTAAGTGACCCAATAGTGTTCCTAAATAAGTTAGACAACTACTATACATAGATGCGTTAGTGAGCGCAAGTGTGGCCTTGATGACTGACTTACCTGTCGGTCAACGTTAGGTGGACAAGGGTTTTATCGCATGGGAACATCCACCTATATCCAGCACCACTGCTCCTGTTTGTGCGCCCCCAGGGAAATCGATGTACCAGGTGCATACTGTCCAACTATCTGAGCTGGCCTGGGTTTTCTAACATATACATAAGTAACACCCCTCAACGGAGACTCGGGCAAGTCGCATGTTACTAACATGTTAATAACAAGTGTGAAATTGGTATGTTACTAAATGTCACATTAGTCACCATGCCTTACCCATCAACATTTGATGGCCATTCTCCCAGGAGGAAGATCTGCTAGTTCCCATATATTTCTTGTGTTTAATGATTTAATTTCTTCATCCATGGAAATTTTCCATTTCTCATAGTTTGAAGGATTATTGATGTGCATTTTACTAATGTCTCTATAGTCATATGGAACAGTATCATCATCTTTTGCATATATTGCCTGTGCAAATAAATGATGTATAAGTTCTGTACCATTTTCTTTAACTATTTTTTGTGTCCATGTATTCATTGCCTTTGGGGATATTCTTCTAAGATACATATGCTAGTAGCAGTATGTGTGATTTGAAATCTTAGAATATCTTCTACTTCTTTATCAGAAGAAGATTTTTGTTCTTCTAAGTCTTTTAATAAATCAGATCTCTTTTTCTATCTCAAGTATAGGTTTATCTCCATAAGTATTATCTGGTTGAATAACAGGAACTCTGAGACAATCAGATCGACAAAGTGGAATATCAGGATCTCTGACTGTTCTAGTTTGATGAGTCTTTGGTCTAGGAGGTGGAGAAGGAGTTTTATTCCTTCTTGATCCTATATATGCATCTTCAAGATCCAAGTGAGGTTTGTCAATAGGTTGATCTGATTCAACACCCCTTGATTTGGTATCCTCATCTTTTTCTGATTTAACTGATTTGAAAGATTCTTTATCAGAACCATCATGATCAGAAGGATCATCCATCGTCACTACTAGGTCCAGAATAAGACTTTCTATCTGGAAATGTCTTCCTAGTATCTTTCTCATCTAAATCAATAAATGGGTTTATATCTTCTTCTTCATAGTCCTGAGAAGACCTTATTTTATCAAGATTCTTGGTTGCTATATCTTTAGTTTTGCTCTCTCTAGGGAATTTGGATTCATTGAATTGTGCTTGGGTGGATATGATGAGTTTGTTATCATGTGTCATGAAGTGGTATGCTTTTGCATTCAGTTCATATCCAATAAATGTCATCTCTTCTGATTTTGGAGACAACTTGTTTTTGCACAATTCTTTTGGGATAAAGACCCAAGCAGTGCATCCAAATACTTTGAAGTATGAAATGTCTGGTTTTTCCTTTGTTAAGTTTTGTACTGGTGTAGACCAGTCTGTACGTCTAAGTGGAGTACAATTGTATATATGTACGGATGTTTCAATTGCAAAAGACCACCAAGACTGTGGGCATGAAGCATGTAGATGCATTACTTCACTTTTCTCTCTAAGTGTTCTATTAATCCTTTCTGCACGACCATTCTGTTGATGAATATGTGGTGTGCTCAGTTGATGTGTAATTCCATTGGTTTTAAGGTATTCTTCAAATGTCTTTGATGTAAACTCCCCCCCCTCAATCGGAATGGAGTGAAATGATTGAAGTAGAATACATATTATTAATAAATGTATACCAATGTTGAAAAGAGATGGAAGCATCTGAGTGTATTTATATCTACTTAATCTATACTAAAGGAGATAGATAAGATTGTATTATCTTTATCTTAGATATGATAAGATAAGAAATATGTACAATATATTATTATTATAATATATAGTTTTATATATTTTCATCACATATTTATTCATGTTGTGTACATATGTACATGTCTGTACACATGTCCCTTTAACTTGAGATGTTCCTGTTCATGATGATGAAACACCCATTCATTCTCACTATGTTTATTTACCCATCATGTTGTTCATGATCTGTTCATTGTTGTTCATGTTGTGAACCTGTTGTATAATCTTGAAAATATAAATACTTCTTAGCAATGTTCCACTCACCCACCGGCCCCTGTGGCAAAACACAGCGCCAGATAATCAACAAACAAAAAAAAATACCCTTCTTTATCTTCCCTTCCTGCCCACCCTTATGTCTCTCTAGATATGTCATTAAACCCTCTTTTTCCTCTTGTTCCTCGATCTAAGTGCTCCAGGTGTGATTGTACTAGTGCTGTCTTTGGAACAGTAAGTTCTAAGCATGTCTGCAATTAAAAATCCACTCACCTTTCACATCCACAGCACTTTCCACCTTCCCAAACCCCTTCAGATGCACAGCAGGCCTGTGCTGGTTGTAACCACCAGTACTGGCACCACTATCTTATCCAGTCCTCCTCATCAGGTTTTCGGCTGGGTCTACTTTTGGCACTTTTGGAGGACTTTGCACTCCCCCCCCCCAATTCCGCACATTCTGTGCAGAATAATGCAGAATCTGCACTTTTTAATGTAGTCTTTGTAGTCTAATTTGTAATACTAAATTTTTGAGAGTTTTTTTTACTGATCCATTCCTTGAGGAATGATTCCACACCTGTGGAATTGTTCTGTGGAATGGGTCCGCACTTTTTGAAGTCTTTGTAATCTTTGTAGTCTCATTTGTAATACTATCATTTGCCAAGAGTATTATGTGACTGTGGGAAAAAGATCGAAAAATTTGTGAAAAATCATGTGATCAGAATAGTGTGGAAATGAACATGCCAAGCAAGGCCAAACCCAAGATATTTGCAAAATACTTTTTTAAATGCTTCATGTTAGAAATTTGAAAGGCTGCCAAAAAATCTTGAAAAATCCGGAAAAATCATGTGATCAAGGTGGTGCAAGAATTATGTTCCAAAACAAGGTCAAACTTAAGATATTTGTAAAATACTTTTTTAAATGCTTCAAGCTGAAAAATTGAAAGGCTGCCAAAAAATCTTGAAAAATCTGGAAAATTCATGCGATCAAGGTGGCACAATAATTATGTTCCAAAACAGAGCCAAACCCAAGATATTTGCAAATACTTCTCAGGTGACAAGACAAACCAGGTGTGGGTTCAGAGGGAGACTTACATAGCAGGTGCAGGGATGACTCAAGGATGTGGTGACAATGTGATAATGGGCTTATTCCAAGGCCAAATGAAAATGAGGCTCGGTCTTATAATTGGCGAGTTGCGCGAGTTTTTGTAATGCTCCATTACTAAGATACTGGCATTTCCCGGTTCACAACATGTACAAATATACCTCAGCAGCCCACGTCCGGTTGCCATCCTTTTTGGTAAGTGCTGGGAAGTTCCATTACCAAATACACACACATACTAACAAACAGCCTTGGACCTGCCATGCACAGCAGTGGCCCATAATTCCAAGTGTACATACATAGTAGGATTGTGAAAGCTAATCTAACATCAGGAAAACAGCTGGAAATAGTAAGGGTATATAAAGCTTTACAACAACTGAAAAGTATATACTAATCAGGAAAACAGCAGAAAATAGATAAGAGTATATAAAGCTTTATAACAACTAAAAAGTCTATAATATATATAACTCTGATATATCAATTAATAATCTGATATAAAGGACAGTAGGGTTGGTGGATTTCACAAGGTAGCCCAGAATTGGCACTTTCACAAGCATGGGACTATCTGACAAATGAATGTACATAAGAGGCTACAATATCATGATTAGGAAAAATAAGTATTACAATTCTGGGCAATAGCTACAGTATAAGATTTGCCAAAAGCTACCAGCTGTCTCAGGGTAGATAAGACACAGTAGCAATGGCAGATTACATCACAGATATCAGAGTGTGACCAATGGATACTAGTAGTTATATACAATAGTATAAAGGATGGTAGGGTTGGTAGATTTCACAAATACCATCAAGCCTGGACATGGTATTTATATGTACTATGTATAGATGTAAGCAAGTATAAAGAACACATGGAAGACAGAATCAAATGCTTGAGAACATAATTGAAAGCTTGGAAACATATGGAACATAGTAGATTACTAACTTAGTCTCATAGAGGAGTAGATGATCATGGATTTGAAACAACATTCAAAGGTAGCTGCAGGTGGTTTTGTGCATATAACTAGATTGTCACAATCAACAATTCCTACTCCACAATTACTATGTAAGACATTATCAGACTTTATCTACTGTTTCAAGAGTTATAATGAAAGATCAAGCAATGATAAACTAGACAATATCAGACATTACAAAGAATTACAGTTGATATATCTGAATTGTATTGAAGTATCAGCCAGTAATATTTTGCACAACAGTGTTGTAGGAAGTGATCAAGACATTATAAGGTCTTACAATCTGTGACAATCTGTTTGTCTGACTTTTATTTAATACCTGATATTATCAGGTCTTACAATTTCTCAAACATTCTGGCACTATATGAGCTTGAGATAGCCCTGTCTTATCCACCATTATATTGTAGCCTTTTACATTCATTTCCCAGATGGTCCCATTATCCATACTTGTGAAAGTGCAAATTCTGGGTCTACCTCATGAAATCTACCAACCCTACCATCATTTATATAACATTATCAATAGGCTTTCCAAGTTAGGTTAAGTTAAGTCATGCAGCCCTAATGGCCACGACCGTGACTGAACCGGTCGCAGAATTTCTTTAATTTGCCACAACTGTGACTGCGACCAATATGACCGGTCATATTCAGTCATGAGCTGGGGGTTGGCATTCATGACTGGTTATGATGTGTCACTTCCAACAATCCTGATGCTGTGATCAGCAGAGTATTTTCTACTTTTATTGTAGATTATCCTGATACTGTGTGTCACCATCCCAAATTCAAAAAAAATAGGAAAATACTCCGCCCATCCCAATGGTGTGATTAGTGGAGTATTTTTCCACCTTTATTGTGGATTATCCCAATATGTCACTGTCCCAATCTTCAAAAGAATACTAAAATACTCCGCCCATCACACCATTGGGATGGGCGGAGTATTTTTATGTCCCAATGATAGGGTTATTACAATTATTCTAAGGGTTACAGGCATTTGGTGGGGTGGATGTATCAAAGTCATCTGGACCCTGAAATGACCAGTTGCAACTGGTCAGGGAGATAGACCAATTTTGTATGACCGTGACTGCAACTTTGTTCAACAAAGTGTGACTATAACTGCAGTCATGGTCGGTTGTGTGACCAGTCATGACCGGTCATGCGACCTAACTTAGAAAGACTATCCTTTATATTTAGTGTTACTATACTATATTCTTTATTTTGTGTATAATGAGTTAGTTTATAGGTGTAGCAGTTGTGTCTGTGGACAAAACGCGATATAGTGGACACCTAAACTCATGCCTGATGGGATAGGTAGTGAATAGAACCAAACAGGCCAGGTTTCCTTACATGTAGGGAACTACAGTACCTACACTTGGATATAGACTTGATATAATTGCTATCAACTGTTATAGACCACATTTGTGAACGTCTAAAGCATGTATTGAGTCTATCAGAGGGCTAGACAACTACTACACCATTTGTAGTGAGTTGCAACAACACTTGGCGCATTTTTAACAAACCAGTCATCATATGGATGTTGAAGGGACTCCGTGGAACCATCTTTCCTAGCTCTTATTGCTTCAACCATGTCCCTCACGTATTCATAGTTTTGTTCTCTGTAAAGCTTGAAGCCACCTAACCAGGCGTCAGTGGTAAGTACAAAAGCCGATCCGGTTTACTCACTACTGGCAAACTTGCAGATTCTTTGTATAGACTTTTGCATCAGGATTGGCTCTAGCATTGCCTCTCATTCCTTAGAGCTTTGCATGAGGAACTGAGGCTCCTGCTTGGATGGTAAGCTTAGCTTTTGCAATAAAAAAAGGTCGAACCATTTGCCCACCACCAAAGGAAATCCCATGTGCAATGGAAGGGAAAGGCCCCCTTCTGTTTGTGGACATCTTGTCTTTGTCCGACGAATCAGATGCTGCCTTGTGGAGGATTTTAAACACATCATGGTGAACCTCCCACCACTGCTCTGTGTCGTAGGACTGCCCTAACAACACACCAATGATATAGCCCTCACGATCTTGGAGGTGGGTCCTGCTGGATGAAATCTGTCATAAAAGGAGATAAGGTAGCTGTTAAATATGCGCCAAGTGTTGTTGCAACTCACTACAAATGTTGTAGTAGTTGTCTAGCCCTCTGATAGACTCAATACATGCTTTAGACGTTCACAAATGCAGTCTATAACAGTTGATAGCAGTGATATCAAGTCTATATCCAAGTGTAGATACTGTAGTTCCCTACATGTAAGGAAACCTAGCCTGTTTGGTTCTATTTACTACCTATCCCATCAGGCATGAGTTTAGGTGTCCACTATATCGCGTTTTAGCCTTCAATTTTTTTCAAGAACAAGACAGCTTTGGTGGATAGAGAGAGTTGGATTTGGGTGTGGGTGTAGAGGTCCCAGTGCTAAGGCCACATGTAGAGCTAACCTCATGATCACCATCATCCCTGGGTGTATTGAGGAAAGGACTGAAGATGAACCATTGTGAGGTGGATCAGGCCACATTCTACTGCAGAGAGGGCAAGGATTTGATTCAGATTGTCGTTCACATTGACGATCTGACGATCATTGCTTCGTCAATAATGTTGATGGAGAAGGTGAAGAAGACGGTGTTGAGGAAGGACTTCAAGATATCCGATATGGGCAAAATCCATTGGATCCTAGGCTTCAAAGTCAAGCATAATTGTGAAAAGTGCACCTTATCACTCTCCCAAGCCTTATATATCAAATTGATTCTTGAGAGGTACAGATTTGAGAATATTTGTCCTTGCGCTGTGCCTATGGATCCAAACTTATAAAACTTTCAATGTCAGATTTGCCTAAGATGCCTCAGGAGTTTGTGCTGATGCGCAATAAACCTTATAGAGAGACGATTGGGTCTGGTCAGTACGCTTCATGTGGAACAAGGTTGATATCACCTATGTGGTGAATACTCTCTCATGATATCTTGAAAACCCTGGTCCTATTCATTGGGGAGCTGTAAAGCACATGTTTGCATATCTTGCTGGGACTGTCAATTGGGAATTGACGTATGGGAAGGAGATGAAAGATCTTGAGGGATATGTGGATGCAGATGGGTCAACACATGAAGACTGAAAGGCAATATCAGGTTACGCCTTTATGATTGATGGAGGTGCGGTCTTGTGGTCTATGAAGAAGCAAGAGATTATTTCACTGTCAACAACAGAAGCAGAATACGTGGCAGCTACTCACACGGCGAAGGAAGCCATATGGCTGCGTACATTGATAAGCAAGCTATATGGGGAAGACTTGATCAAGGGTCTGACGACACTTATCCCGATAATCAATCTGCTATTGTGCTTGTTAAATATAGAATTATATTTATAGAATGATTAACTACTGATTGACTACAATCAATGTTACTCATATCGCTCGCGTCATCCTTTATGTATGACATAGAGATGACATCATAATGACTTCATTATGATATCATGGTGACATCATGATAGACTCATGATCACACCTTATGGTGTGCTTAGCACGCCATATCTTCTCATCTATACTATACGCTTACACATATGTAGACACATATTTGTTCTCTCTTAGTATATAAACCTGTCCTGTATCGTAGAATAGGACAATTCATTCTCTTCCTCTTACTATCACTACTACGCCGAAGGGTAGTGTTAAGATCATATCGCAATAGGTAAGCTATTGCATCTGCTCATGCTGTGGACACGCTCTCGCGTAGACCTGTCTTCTTCGTCAGGTTATGGGCCCCGCCGTCGATATTGCCAGGACCCACATCGCCGCTCGCTTGCTCGTCATCCGACATGATGTCCCACTGGTATAGTATCGCAGCAAGCCTGATATGGTCTTATCATCTTGATATCACTAATCCTTGATATGGCATATGCGCTAATGACATGCGCCCGGACCCTAGGGCTTTAGGGGGATCTCCTAGACACCCAGGGATAAGGGTACTTCCTATGTTTCTCGACGCTGGCATGGCAACGTCGGCCCCCACAGAGTTATACTTGCCCTCTGTGATGTGACTGGGGTATTCATGCACGATATAACATCATAAGCCCCTAGAGGCTTTATAATACAATATGGCTCGTATATAGAAACTTCTAGTATAAAGGACGTGCTGACACCTCATTGTGGGTGGTACACGCAGTCTATTAAGGATGCGCCCTTAGGGACTCCTTTAGTCGGAATGATCGTTAGGATCATTCTAAGTTTGGGCTCTATGGTGATCCCATAATCCCATTTAGAAGTTTCATATTGATTACCGGTCGTGCTCATATAATGGTCTGGGGGGTTTATGGACCAGACATTATTTCTACTTACAATCGCAACGGGTAAAACTGTGGTTCGCCCAAGAGTGCTAGAGCCAGCGATTGATTTTACATGTCATTTACAGCATTCAGGGATAATCCGAGCTTTCAAGACCGAGTGGACCTGTGGACCTGAGCTTTATTTAAGCTTGGCTTGTAACTAAGTGACTCAGGGTCGGTTGGTTTAACCGAATATGGACTGTACTCGTAACCGAGGAACTCTATATAGTCTGACATTCTAGTCTATGGCACCCTGGTAACTTAATAAAGACGAATTAGACTTTTAGCTTTAAATTAAGCTTTAAGCTCATTAAATTCTCTTATAGGAAAGAAAACTGGATTCCGAAACTAGTACACCGCTACCAGTTTACCAAGCCGAAGGAGAATCATTTCCTCCTGCCCGGAGATTACCTCCTTCTTACGACGCTCCAATCCCACCGTTTCCCTTAATCTTAGGGGACCAGACTTTTATTGATACACCGGCACCAATTCCATCTTCGTCCTTTTCCAGGACGATAGTTCGTGTTGTCAACTCTGATACCAGATTCGGTGTCACAACTCGTGGACCTGTCACAGTTCACGATCGAAGAGATCACTTCCTAGCCGCGCGACTTAGAAACGGTCGTACCTTGCAAGACGAAATAATACATCATCGTCGACAAGCAGCTATCGAAGAAGGTGTTCCGCCCACCTTAGATCTTTGGATTCCACCCAGGGGCACTTCAGTAGCCCAACACATAGCAAATAGGTGTACACGCCGTAATCTCGAAAGAGATAATCAAGAGGTCGAAAACCTCGAAAATCAAAGAAACTTCCGTTTCTTTTGGCGTCTTTTAACCGCCTATATCATAATCATCACCTCCGCCTTCCTTGTCTAACATGTCTAACGACTTGACGATTCCTAGTTCCATTCCAGTTTTGAATGGAACTAACTATAAAGAATGGGAACGCATGATGCGTTTCCTATTACAAACCAAAGGTTTATATCGGTACCTAAAAACCGATTATGTTTGTCCAAGACAGATAACGCCGTTGGAACAATTTTATCTGGACACAGGGGTTCAAGCCTTTGTTCCAGCTGTTCCAGCAACAGCAGCAGTTCCAGAAACGGAAACTGAAGATGCGATACCCACAATGCCGGCACAACCGGCACAACCCGCCATCACTCAACAAATGATTGATGATGCAGAGGCTATCAAAAAGGCCTATGATGATTGGGTCATCGAGGATGATCGCATCCTCGGATCCATAAACATGAAATGTACTGCTACTATACAGCAGATCAATGAACATGTTGTTTCTGCCCGAGTTCTATGGCAGAACTTAGCAGAACAATACGGTGTGACAACGTCTGCCGGTATATACAATGATTTCCAATTAGCAATAAATTGGAAATTCCAAGATAAAAAGGATCCCACACAATCCTTAAACGACCTCCTCGCCATCATAAACCGCTTAGCATCAAGCGGGATTACATTGCCTGCAAATGTACAGGCAATGATTGTACTTTCAGCTGTCCCCCGTCATTGGGACAATTTTGCTGCTGTGGTTCTAGCCACAACAGAACCATCGGATCTTACGATCCAAGGGATACTTCCCTTAATTCAGAATGAGTGGCGCTGAAGGCACCCTGAATCTGCCGTGACGGCTAATATGTCGCAACAACAGCAGCAACCATGGCAACAAGTACGTGGTCGAGGACGAGGACGTGCTCGCGGACGTGGCCGCGGAGCAGGTCGTGGACGTGGGGGGAGGCCTTATTCTAGGCCTCCACAAGGCGCTCAGACACCGGCTCCTACTGCTCCTCCGGCAAATCAAAATTGGCCGGGTAAAGTTGAGGGCCAAACACGTGGTCCTAACTGGGAGAGGAACCGAGAACGCCGAAAGGCAGATGCAGCCGAGAAAAAGGCTGCCAAAGCCGCAGAACATACTATAAGTTCTGCACATACCGTCGCCCGTATTGGGCCTTATGACATTACTGAGCCAGTTGCCGGCTCTAGCAAAGGCAAACAAAGAGAAAAGGACAAACAGGACTTTGAGTCCTATAAATCGAACCGAGGAATGGGGATATCGATTATAAAAATATGGATATAGATCAGGAAGCTGAACTATATTATGACGATTATTACTATGAAGATAACGGCGAACAATGGTATGAAACCATTAAGAAGCTGGAAATGGCTAACTTTCTCTTTATAGAGGCAGCGATGAAAATGGTGTTCCCTAAATTGGGACATCATCGTCGTACTATAAATTCCTTCTTTGAACAATCTGTACTATATGATAGTATAAATTATAAAGAAAATTTAGACAAAACCTGCCTCGTAAGAGATAAGTCGTGTGATACTGCCATTTATAATGCAAATATGATCGAACGATCATATAATATTGGTAACATGTTTAGCGGTCAATAAAAGAAAATTTAAGGATAAAGTACATCTGACATGTCCCTGTCCAGAATGTGTTGAGAAACGTACTGGAGATACACTATGGATGTGTGACTCTGGTGCATCCGATCACTTTACCTTTAGTAGGAAAGACTTCTCTGAATACAGAGAATTTCCTGCAAATGAAAACCACAGTGTTAAAACTGCTAATGGTTTAGATCGTCTTGAGGGACTTGGCACAGTTATTCTTGAACACAAGTTATCCACAGGAGAAACAACACTCGTAAAGCTCTTCCCTGTACTCTATATGCCACGGGCAACTGCACGCTTGATTTCAAACGGCAGATTGATCCGACAAGGATTAACTTGTAAACAAGATGAAAAGATGGTAGTCTTTTCCTTTACAGACTCGGGTAGAACGTGTATTGAAGGACATTATCTTATGCCCGATGATACATTAGTTTACGCTCGAGGTAGGATTATTATAATGAATCCTACACTGGTTTCCGGTCCTGGCTTGGCCAACAGGAATTCCAAATTAATTCTTGGAAGACCGACAAAGAAACCAAACGCAGAGTCTATAGAGAAATTATTAGACTACGAGACCTGGCATAAACGTTTTGGTCATCCATCTAACGAAGTCTTTTCGAAGATACCGTTAAATGTCAATGGATGGAAAGAAGTTACACTTCCAGAAGGAAAACTACGTTGTGAAGGTTGTCTAAAAGGCAAAATGAAGGCAAAACCTTATAAACTGTCTTCAAAAAGAGCTACTCGTCCCTTTGAGTTACTCCATATGGATCTTATGACCGTACTGGCCATATCTTACCACAAATACAAATATATTGGTGTTATTGTTGACGATTTCACCTCGTATACGTGGATTGGTTTATTAAAGACCAAAGATCAAACTCTAGAATATTTTACCGGATGGTATAATGAGTTTGTAGATCCTAAACAACCTATTTCTCACCTCTGTTCTGATCGAGGGGGGGAATTTGTAAATAAAGCCTTTGAAGAATTCCTTAAATCCAAAGGAATTAAACATCAACAGACAGCTCCTTACACCCCACAACAAAATGGTCGCGTTGAACGTATGAATCAGACTTTGTCTGACAAAGCTGAGGCTATGCGATTAGACGCAGGATGTCCGAAATCTTGGTGGGAATTCTCATTCAGAACGGCTGTGCATGTGTACAACCGCACTCCCCTAAAACGGACTAAATGGAAGACCCCTCTGGAAAATCTTCTTAATAAAAAACCAGACGTATCATACTTTCGAGTATTTGGATGTGAAGCCTGGGTATTTATCCCTGATCAACGGAGACCGGATAAGCTGTCCGAGAAATCCGTTTTATGCACTTTTGTAGGATATGAATCAGGAACCAAAGGCTATAGGTTCATGACGTCGACAAACACACTGGTCATATCCTCCCAGGCTACATTCTTTGAAAACAGGTTTCCGCGCAAAGGAAAGACTGCAGATATAATTACTGAAGATCTTGGTCCGATCTGGGAGGCGATTCCTCAAGAGGAACCTAACCGCCCTCCACAAAATTTGGATTTAGATAACTTACTCCCAGAGAACCGTAGACGTTCTCTGAGTCGTAGACGCTCACCAAGTTTGGATTGAAGGGGTGCATCTCCTGATCGACAGCAGTCAGACCCTTC
The DNA here is from genome assembly GCA_015039365.1 of Amanita rubescens. Classification (NCBI taxonomy): domain Eukaryota; kingdom Fungi; phylum Basidiomycota; class Agaricomycetes; order Agaricales; family Amanitaceae; genus Amanita; species Amanita rubescens. Next base: position 53,135 of record WION01000201.1, on the reverse strand, counting down.
TGATGATTCAAACGATGATGATGACAGTGATGAATTTGCCGATTGTCGAAGAGATTTTTTGGATGATAATATCCGAAGGCAAAGGGAAGAAAGAGAACAAGAAAGATGTGACAATTATCGTAGACAACGCGATGATTGGAAAAAGGGTCAAGGAATTGATAAACAGTCTCGTTTACGAGATCAATTCAAACGTCAAATGAGTGATATGTTTGAGAAACGTAAAACTCCTGAACCCTTTAAACGTGTTCCCTCTCCACAGATAAAAGAGGAGACTCCTGTTCCTTCTAGGCCTATAACACCGATACCATATGTATCTAGGCCACCTTCGCCTCGTAGTCCTATGGATGAAGATAATCCCTTCTCTTTGAATCAAAGAGATCGAGATGAAATAGAAAACCCATTTATGACGGACCGAGAATTTGATCAATTTGAACAACGTCAAAGAGATCGTTTTAGAGAATTTGCTCAGAGACCTAGACCTCCTCCACCGATCGTATCTGATCCTGGTCCACCCTCTGTACAAATAGGTCCTCGCCGTTCTGGTCGTTTTCCAGTTCCAAGGGTACAAAGAGACAACGCGTATGGAGATAAAACTCCTGCACAGATAGAAGCGGAAATTCAGCAAAAGCGAGACGCTTTACGAGAACAGTTAAAAGACAAAACTCCGAGTTCTTCGACTCAGGATCCACCGTCAGCAGACAGGAACCCTGATAGAATGAATGAATCTGCTTCTCTACTCAAAGAAATCTTTGCTTTAAAGTCTGAATTAAAATCTGCGGAACATGATCATTTAACTCGAATGATTAATGAATCTGGGAATGAATTCCTTCATTTCCTTCTAAAAGCGGCTGTTCCCCTTGTAGATAACATTCCATATGACTATAGAGATATATCTAAAATGCGCTCCAGTAATCCTCAATTGTATAAACAATGGAAGATTGCAATGGATGACGAATTCAAATCTCTTCAATCTAGAGATATTTGGGAGTTAGTTGATCTTCCAAAAGGACGAAACCTAATCAGATGTCGTTGGGTTTTCGACTTAAAAACCAATGGACGCAAAAAAGCACACGTCGTAGCTAAAGGTTTTAGTCAACGTCCCGGATTAGATTACGATGAAACATTCTCGCCTGTAGCGAGATATGAAACAATCCGAATACTTCTGGCCACATCAGTGCTTGAAAACTGGGATATACAAGCCCTAGATGTAAAAACTGCCTTCTTATATGGCGATCTTGATGAAGATATTTACATGGCCCAGCCAGAAGGTTTCGTTGTAAAAGGACAAGAATCTAAAGTATATAGGCTGAGGAAAGCCATATATGGATTGAAACAGGCATCATATGCCTGGAATAAACAAGCTGATAAATCGTTGAAATCATTGCATTTTGAGCGATGCTTGTCTGATTCTGGCGTTTACGTTCGTAAAGGCAAGAATACCATCACGATATGCATATTGTATGTCGACGATATACTCTTTATGGGAAATGATGATTCCACCATCGCATCCATTAAAAAGAAATTTATGGAGATGTGGGAATGTCGTGATCTTGGAAAGATCAAAGAGTATTTACGAATCCAAGTCAATTACAACCGTGATTTAGGATTCTTAGTCATAGATCAAGGCCCTTATGCCTTGAAGGTTGTTAAGCGATTTGGACTTGAAGATTGCAAGTCTGTACGCACACCGTTACCTGCTGGGTATGCTCCTATAAAGAATGAAGGAGAATGCACACCACAGGAACGTTCTTATTATCAACAGATAATAGGATCCCTTCTATATCTCGCCTTAGGAACTAGGCCCGATATAATCTATGCAGTAATTTTGATGTCCCAATTTTCATCAAATCTGTCCCAAGAACACATTCAAAAGGCCTTGTATATAGTCAAATACATTGCTCATACCTTAAACGTCAAAATTGTTTATAACGCCAAAGGCAATAATAAATTTAGAGCCTACGCTGATGCTGACTGGGCCACTGATCGTAATACACGACGATCTATAAACGGTTACATCTTAATGTTAGCTGGTGGTGCGGTAGCTTGGACGAGTAGAAAACAAAAGACTGTAGCTCTGTCTTTGACTGAAGCAGAATACATATCTTTATCAGATGCTGCAAGACAAATTGCATGGGTTGAAAATCTATTTTACAAAATAGGTGCACCCATTAAAAGCATCTTACTTAGCGTAGATAACCAAGGCGCTATATTTTGGGCACAAAATCCTGCACAAGAACATCGTTCCAAACACATTGATATTCGCTATCATTTCGTTCGCGAGTTGATCGAGACTAAAAAGGTAGTCCTCGAATATATACCAACAAACGAACAGAATGCGGATCTCATGACTAAGAATTTATCCTTTGAAAAGGTCAAATTCTTTAGAGAACGATTGGGACTTTCATTAGATGAATATCCGACTTCAACAAATTCTTTAATCAGAAGACCAGATAAAATGGATTCTGATGAAATCCGTGACTTGACGAAATTAATTCTTGATTGGCAAAATCTTGAATTAGATGGAATAGACCGTCTATCACATAAGAAGTTGATGGAACTTCTAGAAGATCTTCTTGATGATTTTGAATCGGCTATGGATCCTTTCTATGATGAAAACATCATAGACTTTAAATAAAAGGATATCTAAGCGAAGGGGTGTGTTAAATATAGAATTATATTTATAGAATGATTAACTACTGATTGACTACAATCAATGTTACTCATATCGCTCGCGTCATCCTTTATGTATGACATAGAGATGACATCATAATGACTTCATTATGATATCATGGTGACATCATGATAGACTCATGATCACACCTTATGGTGTGCTTAGCACGCCATATCTTCTCATCTATACTATACGCTTACACATATGTAGACACATATTTGTTCTCTCTTAGTATATAAACCTGTCCTGTATCGTAGAATAGGACAATTCATTCTCTTCCTCTTACTATCACTACTACGCCGAAGGGTAGTGTTAAGATCATATCGCAATAGGTAAGCTATTGCACCTGCTCATGCTGTGGACACGCTCTCGCGTAGACCTGTCTTCTTCGTCAGTGCTGACTAAAGACCATCAATACCATGCGAGAACAAAACACATTGACATACATTTTCACTTTATCCGATGGGTTATCGAAGAAGAGAAGGTCAAGCTCATCTATTGTCCGACAAATGACATGCTAGCCAATTCTTTCACCAAGGCCTTGCCAAGCACTAAAGTCAAGCACTTCATGGCTGCCTTGGGTCTTTCTTGGGATTGAGGGGGTGTATTGAAGGGAGTTGCAGATTGGTGCAATCCTGAGAGTGCATTGTACGTGCTACATCTTGGAGTGATCAGGAGTGATCAGCTATTGAGCCATGATGCATACCTTTCTTTTTTGGGAAGTGCAACTTCACTTCCTTGTCCATTACTCATTTCTTGACAGCTGTCAGTCACAACTGTACAGCTGGTCCTTTTTGTGGCTTGCGTGTGCTCATATGGACCTCAGTTGTTTAACTCGTACAACTGAGGTGAGCACCCTTTACATATAGATTTCCTATGCATCATATTAATTAACTTTACTATAGTACTCGTTCAATAGGTACAAGTTACATTAATAGAGTCGTTTAACTCATACAACTGAGTACTCATTCAATATGTAATAAATGTATATGCATCTGAAAGCTATTTTCTCACTTGTTTCAATTGTGATGCTTATTTGTCATTGTTTGTACTTGATTGGATGTTGTAAGAATGTCACAAGGAACATGGATGATGTATATGATACATAAAAGTGACTGTTCACTTCTTGTCCTTTTGAATGTGATGATGTTGTATTGTTATTTGGTGTTAGTATATTAGGATTGTCCTATTCTGCCATATGCAATGTTAGATACCACATTTGGACACCCTTGTGATGGGTATGCATAGTTGTTTTGCATCATTTATATTTTTAATAAAATCCCAAAAAGTTCTTGAAAAATGCAGAAAAACCATCTGATCCAGGTCATATTTGAAGAATTGTGAGGCCAAACTGGACATTTTTGCTAAATACTTTTTAGGGTGCAAGTGTGAGAAACTTGCAATGTGTTGCTGCCAGTTGCAAAGTGCAGAGTGTAGCCAGTGCAGGAGTTGCTGGTGCTCTGGTTGTGTGCCATGGTCCATCTGCATAATCTCACCTTGTTGTTGAAGTAGTACAGCCAATCAGGCATTGTTCGGAAAACTCCAAGCAACTACGTAGTTTATCTATAGCCACAAAACCTTATTTTAATTACACAATCATTACATTCTCACTCGTTCTTATGACGTTCCTGCCCCAAAATTCCTCCGGATTTCTACAGGTTATGGGCCCTGGTGCCTTTTATTGGTCTATTGATTGTTGACTGGTGTTTCAACAGTCTATAAACCCCCTGCTTTGCTGTCTTTTGCGCTTCATCGATTCAACAGTTTCCAACGGTTGGCAGCCTTGTGAAACAATTGCTCTCAAGTCGCTCTCTTGCCAGTTCAGCAGTCTCTCCATATCCCCCTTCCTTTATCAACTTCTCTTCTCACCACTATCACCATGTCATCAAAGGACTCATTTTCTGTCACTCTGCTCGTTGAAGGCAATTATGAGATCTGGTGCACGATGATGGAGGCTGTCCTCATTGCCAAGGAACTTTGGGATGTTGTAGGACCCCCTGAGCAGGAGTTGGTTGCGAAAGGAGTAAAGGCTGTTCAGGCCAAGGAGGTGAAAAAGCAGACAGCTCATGTGAAGATCATTCCCCAGCTCCCTTTCGTTGCAGGTATGGATGACCCTCATCAGGTCTGGACTGAACTCAAGTCTATCCATCGATCATCAACTGTTAACTCTATCCTTTCCCTTCATTGTCGCTTCTTTCGCATGGTCAAAAGTGAATCTGAGACCACTCAGTCTTGGATCTCTTGTGTCCATGCTGCTGGCATCCAACTTTCCCATACCACCTCTCCCGTTACTGACCTTGACATCATTCTTGTCATCACAGAAGGACTTTCCAATGAATATTGTCCCATCACCACCCTTCTTGATGGTTTACCTCCCAAGGAACTTGCCATTTCAACTGTCATCTCTCGCATCATGGGTTTTGAAACCCAACTCACTTGATCTCTTGAACGCTCTTGAGAAGTCATCACTGAAAGCACCCTTGTTGCTAACAGGTGTTGCATTCAAATTGCTGGCAAACCACAGGCTTATCATGAGCACTTGGCCAAGATGATTTGTCACATTTGTGGTGGAAAGGGCCATGATTCCAAGAAGTGCTTTTCATCGTGGATGCAAGACTACAATGATTTGGATTCAGAGAAGGCGAAGGTGGCTGAGGTTGAGGATGAAACAGCTATGCTTGCTGGGATGCATCTTCAGGAAAAAGAGGTGATTCGACTCTTTTAATTTCTTTCTTTGCTTTGCTTCAGAGAGGGTTTGTGGCCTCACTACTGCCAGATTGAGAGAGGGTGTTGAAGTAGTACAGCCAATCAGGCATTGTTTGGAAAACTCTGAGCAACTACGTAGTTTATCTATAGCCACAAAACCTTATTTTAATTACACAATCATTACATTCTCACTCGTTCTTACAACATTCCTGCCCCAAAATTCCTCCGGATTTCTACACTTGTGCCAGTAACAACCAGTGACCACTAATCACCTATGACATGTTGTCAGAAGTCATGAATAAATGTGTTTGGGATACACATCAAAGTCAAGGAAAGGGGGTTTAGATGATTCCTTTGTAATTTGTCATACTAGTAGTACATAGTGACAGTCAGTGTGTCATGATCATGTCAGTCTCTTCCTATCAAGCTTCCATGATAGAGGTGTCTGGCAAAGTAAACAGGTTTGAGACAATTGTTGACAGAGGGTGGACAATATTGTTTAGGCAAGACCTTGGTGATGATGTTGAGAGAACAATAAGTCAAATTCTAATGAATATAGGCCTTTAGATACACAGTGTATGGAGGTAAATGTGTAGGGTATCATAGGGCAAAGAGCAAGGAATTGGTAAGTCTGGGCCAACCTTGATAATTAGTCTTTCTAAGTTAGGTCACATGACTGGTCATGACTGCAGTTACGGTCACACTTTGTTGAACAAAGTTGCAGTTGCAGTCATACAAAATTGGTCTATCTCCATGACTGGTCATAACCGGTCATTTCAGGGTCCAGATGACTTTGATACAGTGGGTAAAAAAACTGCCCCAATGTTTGCCTGTTTTGGAAAGATCAGAATGGTGTGAGACAATGACATAAGCAAAAAGTCTGAATAAATCACATGACATATTACTACATGTTGGCTACCTACCAATTCAAAAATCTTGTTATTCTGATCAAAACTCATTGCTTAATAAATCAAACAAAATAATCAATCATTAGGGCAGTTTTTTGACCCTCAATCAATTTTTTTGATTTTCAATGTTACACACCAGTACAAGGCAGGGGTGGGTCGTGTGAATAGTAAACAATGTCATGTGACCTTATTTGCATTAATTTGGCATGTTGAACTTGGCTCATTCATCTTCTTGACCTCTCACCACCACCATGAAATCCATCTCTGCTGAAAAACGCTCTTCTGTTGTTTCTCTCCTCAATGAGGGGTATTCTCATCGTCAAATTCAGGTTAGGACTGGTCTAGGGAAGGGTACCATTGGAAGGATCAGTAAGGAGGTGGAGGGAGATAAGGAAAATCATCCTGGTGGTCGTCCTTCCAAGCTTTCTCCCTGTGATAAACAGTCCATTATCCGTCAAATCAGCTCTGGGAGACTTGACAATGCCATTCAAGCCACCCAATTCATAAATTCCATCATCCCCACCTCTGTCACTCCTCAGACTGTTAGGAATGTCTTGAAGGAGGCAGGCTTTTGGTCAGCAACAAAGAAGAAAGTCCCAATGCTCAAGGGGACACATCATCAGTGACGTCTACAGTTCACCCAATACCATGAAAACTGGACCATGGAGGACTGGAAGAGGGTGTTATGGACTGATGAGACAAAGATCAACAGGATTGGGTCAGATGGGAAGGTGTATGTTTGGAAGCAACGAGGAGAACCACTCTCAGACTGGACCACCACACCAACGGTTAAGCATGGAGGGGGGAATAACCTCATGGTTTGGGGATGTATGGGTTGGAATGGGGTGGGGAAGCTGGTTGAGGTGCAGGGGAACATGAATGCCGAGCAGTATTGTGAGATTTTGGAGGAGGGAGTGGAGGAGAGCTTTGAAAGTTTGGAGATGGCTGAGGATGAGCGCTATTTCCAACAGGACAACAACCCAAAACACACCTCCAAAAAGGCAGATGAGTGGTTTTCTGACAACAATATCACTCCCCTGAAGTGGCCTGCCCAATCCCCTGACCTAAATCCCATTGAACACCTTTGGCAACATCTCAAGGCCAAACTCCAGCAACACGACACACCACCCAGAGGAGTGCATGAATTATGGGAGAGGGTGGCAAAGGAGTGGACTGAAATACCACCAGAGACATGCCAAAACCTTATAGAAAGCATGCCTAGAAGGATTCAGGCAGTTTTAAAGGCAAGGGGGGGTCATACAAAGTATTAGATCATAAAATAATAGAGGGTCAAAAAACTGCCCCAATGATTGATTATTTTGTTTGATTTATTAAGCAATGAGTTTTGATCAGAATACAAGACTTTTGAATTGGTAGGTAGCCAACATGTAGTAATATGACATGTGACTTATTCAGACTTTTTGCTTATGTCATTGTCTCACACCATTCTGATCTTTCCAAAACAGGCAAACATTGGCGCAGTTTTTTTACCCACTGTATTGGGATAATCCACAATAAAGGTAGAAAAATACTCCGCTAATCACACCATTGGGATGGGCGGAGTATTTTCCTATTTTTTTGAATATTGGGATGGTGACATATCAGGATAATCTACAATAAAAGTAGAAAATACTCTGCTGATCACAGCATCAGGATTGTTGGAAGTGACACATCGTAACCAGTCACGAACGCCAACCCCCAGCTCATGACCAAATATGACCGATCATATTGGTCACAGTCACACAGTTGTGGCAAATTAAAGAAATTCTGCAACCGGTTCAGTCACGGTCGTGGCCAATGATTAGGGCTGCACAACTTAACTTAACCTAACTTGGAAAGCCTAATAAAGGATTTGAGTGATATCTGATGTTTAATCACTCAATATTCAACACAGTTAGGGGTCTTTCCCTGTCAATCTGTCAATCTGGGCTTGCAGTCTACATCTTCCCCACATACCGATGATGGGAACTTAGCACAGTGGTGGTGTTCTATAATGCTGCTGGGTCACTTTAACACCAAAAAAGGCAGACATCTTGTTCTATGGGACTTAGGCTTGGTAATCAACTTTCCTGCAGGATCTATGGTTCTCATTCCCTCTGCGCTCATACTTCATTCCAATAGCCCATTCTGCATGGAGAAACACAGTTCTCTATTGTCCAGTATGCAGTGGGGGGGGGCTTTTTCATTGGGTGAACAACAGCTATATGATGGAGAAGGATAAGCTGGCAAAGATGTTGATAAATGAGCATGAGTCCAAGCAGATGCAATGTTGGGAGAAAGCTGTTAATATGTTTACTAAGGTAGATGAGCTGACAGATGACACTCATGTCTAGCGATATGTTAAATTCATGTTTAATTCCATATATTTTGGTACAATTGAAAGGCATGTAATGTAGATACAAAACTCGTGTAGTTGGGCTTGAGAATCTATGGTCAGCATGGGTGCACTGTGTTGTTTGGACTCTGGACCCATACCATTTGTAGCCAGGGCAGCAGTGAGAAAGAATGCTTGAGATTGCATCAACAGAGAGAACTTCAACATGAGTGAATTACACTCACCCGTTCTCTGCACAAGGATACAGATACAGGAGCGGTTGATGCCAGATGTGTACTTGGGCTTGAGAATCTATGGTCGGTGTAGGTGTCATCTGGACTCTGGACCCATACTGTTTGTAGCTTCCACACCGCGTCCATGTCACATACACGCACCAGTTGAGAAGACAAGCCTGCAAGCTCATCATCGTCTTTCACTAGAGATTGCCAAAGAGATCACCAAAGAGAGAATGAAGCCCAGTGTTGCTGACCCTCACCCTCCCACTGCTCAGCTTGTCCCATTAGACCCCACTCCACCCCCTCACATCATCTCACACCCAGTTGCACTCCAGATAAGCCACATTAAACCATTTTTAATGATGCCAGGAGACTGCCAAACATTGCCAAAGAGATTGCCAAAGAGATCACCAAAGAGAGAATGAAGCCCAGTGTTGCTGACCCTCACCCTCCCACTGTTCAACTATGTTCCATTGGATGTACTAGAGCATACCTAGATTAGTTAATTTCAGAATACCTTACCTGGAGTGTTGCAACAACAGATGATTTCAAAATTCACATGTTATATATAACTTTTGACAAACTTTACTACTGTGAACTCAAATCTCAACCGTTTTTTATGTTTCAATACTCAAAAAAAAGCTAAAATATAGGAGAACATGACTGTGTTGGTCACATGTGACAATTAGTGGTCTAGGACCGGTCTAGACTGGTCTTTTGCGGTTTTTTTGATTTTAAAAATTTAAAAAGACCGGAACCGGACTGCCCTTGGACCTCCTAAGACCTGAGACTGCAGTCCGGTCCAAATCAGTCCTGGTCCGGTCCAGTTCTGGTCTTTTTCGGTCCTGAGAGACTGGAAATAGAAACACTAGACCTATCTGCATCGCCCACATCATGGGACCTATCTGCATTGCCCACGTCATGGGACCTACCTGCATCGCCCACATCACGGGACCTATCTGCATCACCCATAGCGTGCATCTCAATGCCATGCATTGCAACATGGCATGTACCACACCAGATGCGGGACGCATCACCCATAATAGGTACCGATGTACTGTAATGCCTTCAGGCCAATGTGGCCCCAAGGTTCCCAACCACATCAGCCACAACCAGCAGCCTTGACACCCCGGTCACTAGCGGGCAGGTTATCCTGCCCCAGTATGTCTTACACGACATTGTTGACCACCAAGTGAGTGTGAGACGCATTGATCCGGGAGCTCACTGACTAACAGATTGGGGACAATGCAAGCATCATGTGTCACTTCACTCCTACTGCCTTGGGGACAATGCTCGACATGCCCCCATTCTCAGCTTGCTGGAGCCCCTTCAGGGCTTGCCCACACTATGCACCTGCATCCCATCTAGAACACCATGGAACATAGCAAACCAAAGAGTGATAAGTCAAGTGAGTGAGGTACAAGAGCGCTTGATGCAGATCTTTGGTGAGAGTCATGTGGATGCAGTCAGCGCAGCTTGCTTCTGCACCACGTCCATGTCGCATACACGCACCAGTTGAGAAGACGAGCCTGCGAGCTCATCATCGTCTTTCACCCCACTGTCCACTCCCTTGCGCTTTCATGACTGGGCAGTTGTGAATGCAGGACATCACATCATCGAGCAGTTGCATCACCGAGGACATCATGCAATGTCCTGCTGCCCTCCCACGATGTTCGACATGCCCCCATTCTCAGCTTGCCAGAGCCCCTTCGGGGCTCACCCACACTATGCACCTGCATCCCATCTAGAACACTGTGGAACATAGCAAACCAAAAATCATACTTACTCTTACTTACTTTACCCCACTCACATCACTGCATGGTCACAATTGTTAAATATAGAATTATATTTATAGAATGATTAACTACTGATTGACTACAATCAATATTACTCATATCGCTCGCGTCATCCTTTATGTATGACATAGAGATGACATCATAATGACTTCATTATGATATCATGGTGACATCATGATAGACTCATGATCACACCTTATGGTGTGCTTAGCACGCCATATCTTCTCATCTATACTATACGCTTACACATATGTAGACACATATTTGTTCTCTCTTAGTATATAAACCTGTCCTGTATCGTAGAATAGGACAATCCATTCTCTTCCTCTTACTATCACTACTACGCCGAAGGGTAGTGCTAAGATCATATCGCAATAGGTAAGCTATTGCACCTGCTCATGCTGTGGACACGCTCTCGTGTAGACCTGTCTTCTTCGTCAACAATTATACATTGATTCAGTGCAAGATGCAAGGGGTGAATAAGTTGGAATCTTATTAGATTCCAAATAAGTAAGGATTGTTACACTTTTTTGCACTTCACAAGTACAACCATGCCAATCTTCCCATTTGGAAGATTTCAACCAGAAATCTCATTCAACACTATCTACCCATTCAACAACACCAAGAAAGTGTTCTACAATTACCCCAATACCCCTGGAGGTTCTCTAGAACCTCCATCTCATGTTCCGGACTCCAGAAACCTGAAACGATGCTTGTGACACAGTCCAAGCTATATCAAATTTACAAAGAAGCTACTTGTTCTACAACCACTTAGAGCGAACCCAAAATAAGCTATATGACCCCTGGAGACTCCCAGAACCTGGAGTCTCCTCCACACCTGAGAATGAACCTCCAGTACAACAAGGTATTCCTCATTGCTCCTTCCTCAGAAGGAGAAGGGATATCATACTTCTCAAAAACAAATGAAAACTATATACTACGAGCTTGAGAATCATTATGAGCAAAACTGTGAAGTTCGAACAGACTTCAGTTACACGTCATCCCGGGAACTGGACCTAATGCCCAGTGAAAACTGGTTCTGACAGACCACAGCCGGGTTAGCAACGCGGTCCCCCAGCACTATTACTATCTTGAAGACAAACATGGAGAAGTTATCAACAACATCATCATGTACAACATACGACGAGAGGTTGTGTGGTTAGATGGTAGAAGTGCACACTCACTGTGCTTTGTTCATCATTGCCTTGCCCCGCCTTTTATCACCCTGCTCCCGCTCTGCCTCGTCTCACCTTGCCTCACCTTCCACCACTTCGTCCCTGTCCCCCGCCAGCAGCGCATCCCCGCTCTGTCTCACCCACCCCATCTTCCCTCTCGATCCCTTCCCTCCCACCTTGCCCTGGGGCCCTCCCACCACCTCTGTTGTGCATTACTATCCAACTGCATATGTCTCCTCTGCCATATGTTCCCCATTCCCCTTCTACTCTTCAAGCTTCATCTCCCACCGCATGTCTGTTGTTGTTTTGGCCATTGTGTTCCCTTGGTGCTAGGCATCTGTTGCCCCTCTGTTCGCGTGTCGTGTATCCATTAAACAGGTTGTTTTGTGTTGGCTGTTTTTTGTCTTGTTTTAACGTCCACGGTATCTGTTTTGTTTTCTTGACAAAAGTGGTGACGTACGTCATGTTGCTGTCATTTCCCAAGAGCTTTTTTAGGTCATGCTTTATATTTAGTGTTACAATACTATATTCTTTATTTTGTGTATAATGAGCTAGTTTATAGGTGTAGCAGTTGTGTCTGTGGACAAAACGCGATATAGTGGACACCTAAACTCATGCCTGATGGGATAGGTAGTAAATAGAACCAAACAGGCCAGGTTTCCTTACATGTAGGGAACTACAGTCAGTACCTACACTTGGATATAGACTTAATATCACTGCTATCAATTGTTATAGACCGCATTTGTGAATGTCTAAAGCGTGTATTGAGTCTATCAGAGGGCTAGACAACTACTACAACATTTGTAGTGAGTTGTAACTACACTTGGCGCATTTTTAACACCTTTCGAGGTGGTATTCGCACTGGAGAGGCAAGCTGGGTGCAAAGTCGAAGAAAGCAAAGAAAGAGAGAGAAGTGGGTGATGGCAACAATGGTGAAGACTCAGAGGGCCAAGAAACCCATGGCCACAGGCCCTCTCCCGATGATGCTGTTGCCATGGCTGCCACTGACCCTGGCTCTTCGAACATCAATGCTGACAGTGCTGACACTTCCACACCCAAGAAACATCCCTGTCATGAGTCAGAAGCACCTGTACCCACCAAGAAGCTGAAAGTCACCAAGAATCCAATGTAGGCCCTTCTACTTCTTTTACTACTTGACTCATTGTCATACCATTAGTACATCTCCAACCAGTGACACGCCTCCCACTGTTAACGATGCGCAGGAATCAGATGCATCCCCAGCACCTGGGTCTCCAACCAGCAATGTGCCTCCTGCCCCAGCACCTGGATCTCCAGCTAATGATGCACCAGTAGTAAATTCAACCAGTGACACTGCCCCGGCCGGCAACACACCAGGCACACCTCCAAGTCCAGCCGGCAACAACACACCAGGAACAGACCCTGATCTGGCATCCGACCCTTTCACTCTCGATGTGCCGTTCCAGCAATTGAAAACCTTGGCAGCAGTAGCCATACAATCCTCATCAGCATCGAACATTGGGCCAGGATGTGACAAAAAATTACCGGAGGTGTCACCTGGCGAAAAAACTAAAGGTAAAAGTTTGATCAATGCAGAGTATATCAGTTAATGCAGCCTATTAGTAGGCACAAAGGCTCGGAAGGGAAAGAAACTCACGGTGCCTGAAAAGTCAATGACTGCGAGGTACAACTTCTGATGGTAACTTACACAAGCTTACAGATTTGGCTTCAGGAACATTTGCGCAAGGAATTGGTTGCAAAGCAATCCAGATGGGCTCGCAGAGACATATAAGGATTATGGAACAATCTTGGTGCAGAAATGAAAGCAGTTAGTCATTTTTTTACATTGGTATTCTTCGTTCTCATCTTTTCTCGTAGCATTGGATGCAGAAGGAGATCGAGATTAGTGTTTACAGGTCAGGTCAGGTTAGGTTATTTGCCCAAATTTTGAATAACTGTGACTGTAACCAGTTATTGAATGACCCCTAAACCTAGTAACATAACCTGACAGTTGTAACCGGTCACAACTGGTCAGGTTAACCCTGCATAACCAGTTATAACTGGTTAGAAGATGACCAGTTAAAAATCTGCAAATAGAAATTGAAAATGCTCCACCAATTTCAGTCTCATCACCAGCAGAGTATTTTGCTATTCTTTCTGAGGGTTAGTGGCATGTATGTATAGGATAGTTTGCAAATAGACATAGAAAATGCTCCACTAATTGCAGTGTTGTCATTGGCAGAGCATTTTGCTATTTTTTCTGATGGTTGGTGGTGGCATGTATATGATAATCTGCAAAATAAAAATAGAAAATGCTCTGCCAATTGCAGTGTCATTATTGGCAGAGTATTTTGCTATTTCTCTGAAGATTGTGAGGTAGAGAATTGGGAGGTATAGTGGTCATGTAGTCATCTTTTTCAAAATTTCTTTTTAAATACATGGGTAAGTTGGAGTTGTATCATTTTTAGAGCTCAAGACATAGGGTAATTCAAGATAATATAGACAGTGTAGTTCACAACAAATAACCCATTTCAAGTTGGTCATCATAACCGGTCATGACCAGTCATGACCAGTTATAGACCAGTTATACCAATTGGGCCATTTGCCATAACTGTAACTGTAACTGATCACTGACTGGTATAACTGTGACCGATGGTCAGGTTATAACTGGTAGTGGTTAGGTCAGGTTACAGTTATTTTCTGGTTATTGTGACCTGACCTGTAAACACTACTCACATCTGAGAGCTTAGTATAGTCAAAACAGAGTTTCATGTTCTGGCTTGGGAATACTCTGAACTCTAGTAGAAACTTGGCAATCATTGTGGGACCTCTCCAAACTATCATTTTGCTTTGAACTGCTTATGTTGGACTAACGTGTGACTGCAGCAACTGTTGGGCTTGGTAAATTGAAAACCCTTGAGACAGAGAAAACCTCTTGTCTCTGCTAATAGGAGAGCCAAACATTCTAAAGTGTTTTCCATTTGACAAATCAGATCCACATCATCTGGGATTTGTGTCAAGGGAGCAAGCATGCAAGGAGAGGCCTTGTATCTAACTGAATTCAAGACTGCTTGCCATACCTTTATGCTTTGTGACATGTCATGCATTGGTGGGATGGATACTCACAGGATCACATTGTGTGCCTTCCATTATATAAAGAATTTATTTACAGGAACAAATGCTAATATCTTACCATCTCAACACACTCAGTTCTTGTTTTCTAAACTGCCACCAGAGGTCAACAAATCAGAAAAGCATCATCAATGGATTCAACAAGCCCAAAAGAAAAAGGTAAGTCTTTCATTTCTATTCCCTTTCAATTTATGAACAGATCTCATATATCTGTACCTTAGGATCTCTTCCCTTGTACTTCCTTTAACAAATTGGGTAACAAAACTGGAAGAGCCCTGATTACTCCAGGCAGAATTGGGTTTGTGTTCTTTTGCCCTGAACACAGTTTAAAGACTCTGGAGAAAAAACCTGAGGGGTTTCGGATGAAGGGATTTGCAAGATACCCTGTTCCTTTGTAGTAGGCAGGAGTCAACCCCAATGAAAACTAGTATTAATTAGCCTCAATTGCTATTCATGCAAAGTATAGTATTATATGTAAAAATGTGGAGAAAAATGACTGAGTTCTGCCCCAATGGATGTACCTGTACCAAATTTATTATTCACAGTGCTGAGTTAGTAGTTCACAGCTAAATCTCACTCACTGCTCTGTCACTGCCATGCTCCACACATGTCTTGCCTCAGAAACGTGGTAACTGATCTCACTCATGGTTGATGCCTTATTTATTAGTGATGTTCAAATCTCATAACTTAACTATCACCTCAATTAGTAATTTCACATGGGTACATGTCACTTTCACCCCACATCTATTTCAATATGCCTCCTTCATACTTCCTTAAGATCATTACTAAATGTGAACATTAACAGTACTCAACTGTACACAGTCAATAAAAGAGAAATAAACTGAATCCATGCTCACCTACTGCAGGACCACCATGCTGCTTCCTATTGGCAGGGAAGAATTCAAGCCAAGCTTAAATAGAAAAATAAAGCCAAAGTTAACATTGAGCCATAGTATATGTACATATTGTTGAATATTGAGTGATTAAACATCAGATATCACTCAAATCCTTTATATTTAGTGTTACTATACTATATTCTTTGTTTTGTTTATAATGAGTTAGTTTATAGGTGTAGCAGTTGTGTCTGTGGACAAAATGCGATATAGTGGACACCTAAACTCACACCTGATGGGATAGGTAGTAAATAGAACCAAACAGGCCAGGTTTCCTTACATGTAGGGAACTACAGTACCTACACTTGGATATAGACTTGATATAACTGCTATCAACTATCATAGACTGCATTTGTGAACGTCTAAAGCATGTATCAAGTCTATCAGAGGGCTAGACAACTACTACAACATTTGTAGTCAGTTGCAACAACACTTGGCGCATTTTTAACACCATCGTGCATGCACATGAGATTAGTCAAGACCAAGTTAAGACCAGTAAAAGACTGGTTGGAACCAGTTACAACCAGTCTTAGTAAACCAGTCTTTTATATTTTGCAAAGCAAGACCAGGACCACTGGTCTGGTCTGGTTGCCAGTCTTTTCAAACAGTCACAACTGGACCTGGAAACACTAGGGAGTAGCACAATGTAAAGAGGTGTGCACAGTCCCTAATGTGCCTTCATTATCATCATTAGTGGTTTTCATGAATGCTGATTGCCACTGAGTAGCTGTTGCCTTGTCAATCTTAGCCCCACTTGCAAACTTGGATGAAAACTGGATCCATGTCTCCATCGCACCTTCGAGAAATGCAACAAGGAGTTGTTGTAGATGGGGGGATAGGTCATGGTACCATTAGCAATCTGCTGGATGGCGTACATTGCCTCTGGACAACTAAACAGCTTTCCATCCATGGTAGCCCTTTTGTATGTTGCAGATGGTCCAATGATAAGATTGACATCACTCAGAAGCTTGCGGATGTGAGCAATTAGGTTTGCATGGACTGGACCTAGGTCTAAGATATTGGATTCATTATTATGTACTGTTCGCAGGTACAGGTGAGTAATACATTGATTGTATGCTGTGAAACAAATAATCTCTTCCTATACAATTGCTTGTGAACCAGGAACTCGGATGCTACATCACCATGGCTGTGGTATTGTGTATTACTAATATCAGGTCATTGGATTCTGAACCCAAGTTTGCTCTCCATGTGGTAAAGAAGGGAATTCTGTTGGCCCTTCTTGCTGTCTTTGTGCTGAAATACAGCACTGGCAAGGTCAAGGACCTTTTGAGCTCCTTGTGCTGATATGTTGACAATACATTCTTTTTTGCCTTTGAGTTGTCAGAAGCAGTGGTGTTGGCAGCAGTGGCAGCATTATCTTTGTTCATTAGAAGTATGGGACCTTCAATGGCATTGCTTGCCCACCATGCTAGTCAATTGCGCTCCTGTCCACATCTGACAGCTGTACAAAGGCAAGCTCGCGGACAGTGATCTGCAGTTGCCATAAGGCTTCATCCCCAAGGACCTTCTTTCTCTCAACAGGAAGCGAATCCCATCCTGACAGCCCTCCTGCCACCTGCATGAGATTGTCCATCATTAATTATGGCAAGGTGAGGTAATAAATCATTTGGTGGTAGTACTGATAAAGCTTCCTCTCCCTGTAGTTCCCATTCAGAGACATGTTTCCATTCCTCAATGATACGGGCTAGCTTCTTCTGGTCTTCAGAATGATTGGTAAGCATTCCCTTCACTTTAACAGGAAAAGCCTGAGGGTCAGCTTTGTGCTGACATGACTTGATGTCATTAAAGGATCCATACAATGATGAGACATGAGATTGCCAGCCTTGGCTGGGTTTCGCTTGTATAGTTGGCTTCATGTAATACTCCCTCAAACCAGGTGATGGGCTTGCTGCCAGGAAGTGCATATGTAACATGATGCAACTGGTAATTGATATTCTTGTGCATTGTTCCATCACCACTTAGTGTTACCCCTATTCAAATTGTTAGCTGGGGCAAAGAACACTGGGTCATCAACAAAAAGGTGGAAATCTAGTAACTCTTCACAATTCATTGCAACATTATGTAAGCCATTGTGGGAGCGAAAGGCAGTTGTAGTTGGTTATAAATGATTGTAATATGTTGTAATACATTGCACAAGACTCAATAGTCCGCATAGTCTGAGTCGTTGTTTGAGCCCCCCTCACCTGCTTTGCTCTCTGACCCATCACTCTTCATCATGATAGCATCTGGGGAACATACATGAGTGCTCAGAGCGATGACACAAGGGTAGATTGGGCTTGGGAGGCTCAGAAGAGCCTTGCGCATGCATTAGACAGCTGTGTCATGCATGACACCAGCGCCTTGTGCCCAAATTGTGACAAGCAAGCCTGAAACGGTTGCATCCCTTGGGTACATTACCCACCCCCTGCTGTTTTGTCAGCCCCTCAGCAACAATGGTTATCAGTTGCTCATTATCAACTTTGTTCTGTCCAAGTTATCTGGGTTCCTGGGTACGGATTTAGCATCAAGTCATTGATGGATATTACTGTTGAGGAATGGGATAGGCACAAGGCTGAAAAGAAATCAGTTTCAAAGGGAATGGAAGGTGATACAGATACTACCCTGGCAAAAGTTCTTGATGAAGAGTCTGAGGCATGGTCTGGAGGTCATGGTCGAAAGTCTCAAAATTAAAAATGGAGGAAACCAGGCATTTGTTGGGCTGAGGGAAGTGTGATGCCTGGCCCAGTCCTGATACAGATTCTGATGATGAGGAATGTTCTGTTGGAATGTGTCAATTAGAATCTGATGATGACAATGGGAATGTACCTGGTCATTCCCACTCAACTAGCTGCAAGAGATCTAGGTCAAGGTTGAAATTGAGGGATCCAGACGTGAGCACTGCTCCATTTGAAGAAGATTTAAGTGACTCAGACTCCATTAACTCCAAGAGGTCAAGGTGGAGGAGGTTGAGGTTGAGGTTGAGGAATCCAGACATAAGCGCTCCTCTGTTGGATGAAGATTTGAATAATGCTGGAGGGATGTCTATGTTAGCTGCTGGAGCCATTACTATCAACTTGGACATGTTGACTCTGTGGAGATCTTGAGGGAATGTGACCCTGGTGAGGCACCAAATGTGGCAGATGTGAAGGATGCAGGTGCAGTTATCAATTGGCTGAGGAACCAATTGGAACTGTTGTTGAGAACCTACTGAAGACATTTGAGGAAGTGTTTGTCTTTGAGAGCTGCAACAGCTTGGATGTCGGCTATTGGAATTCACTTGGTAACTGTTGAAGTTAAAATGGATGGTGACACATTCCAGGTGCAGTTGTCATCATTGGCATGGAAAAACTTGGAGGTGGGACCCCAAGTGAGTTAAATGAAGAAACAGATGAGTTTGGACAATATACCTCTATGGGATTGGCTGCCAATGCTTTGGCAACAAAGGAAGGCAGATGGTTGACTGCGTTCGATGCCAAGGCCTTTCTAGTTGAAGTTAAAGGCCATTTAGAAGATCTGGGTGGTTTACTTATGCCATGCACATTAACTGTTGATGAAAATTGCAAAATCTGTTGGCACAATAAAGGTTTTGTCAGCACAGGAGAAAACTTTAGGTTTAAAGAGAGGTTGCAGACTTAGGGTCTGTTCAGTAGCCCAACCTCAACTGTGGTTGAGGTTGGAGTTAGCTTATCTAATACTTTCCCACCACCTAATTGTGAGACTCGCAGTACAGATCAACAAGATTGATAACATCCACTATGTCTGGCTCATCTCACAGCTCAGAAGGGCTTCGTAGGAGACTTCTGGTGGCATCTGCATATATAATGCAGCTTGCTGGCACTGCTGCAGCACTGTATGCCTCACCACACTATTGGAAACAGCCATATCATACTTCAGCTCTTACTGGTGCAGCTTGGGTGCAGGAGCTTATCCAGGGACATCCAGACCGCATTCACAATGAACTTGGCATGCACTTGCATGTCTTTGTTGCTCTTGTTTATGATCTGCGGACTTTATGTGGTTTGGAAGATGTAGGAACATTACTGTGGAAGAACAAGCAGCAAGCCTCTTCTACATGGCTGTCACTGGGTTATCTATCAGGCATGTAGGAAGGAGAACGCTTTCAACACTCAAATGAAACCATTTCCAAGTAAGAAAATAGATGTAATTTTGGAAGTACATCTAACACTTGTCTAGATATTTTATCACAGTTCTCAATGCACTGTCCACTGGGCCATTCTATCAGAAGTATGTACAGCTTCCCACTCCTGATGCTCCAGTGCCTCCCTTTATTGCAAACAATCCAAAATTCTTTCCCTTCTTTTGCAATGCAATTGGTGCCATTGATGGCACTCACATCAACTGCTGTCCTTCTGCTGCTGATAGACATGCTGCCCGCAACCGGAAGGGTGTTCTGACACAGAACTGCCTTGCTTGTGTCTCCTGGGATATGAAATTTTTGTACATGATCAGTGGGTGGGAAGGGTCAGCTGCAGATGCTACACTCTATGCACATTCACGCTTCACTGACCTTCCTATCCCTCCTGGCAAGTATTACTTGGCAGATGCTGGGTTTGGTGCATGTGATACTCTTCTTGTTCCATACCGTGGAGTGCGTTATCACCTGGCAGAGTGGGGTCGAGCTGACCTTGGGTATGTATTAATATTTTTGTGATGGGTCTGAGAATGATGGTTATAGGCCTGCTGATGAAAAGGAATTGTTTAATCTGCGTCATGCTCAGGCATGCAATGTGGTTGAACACATCTTCGGTGTGGTGAAACAAAGATGGGACATTTTAACTCGTGCTCCCCAATTTGATAGTCAATTCAGGTATTTTTGAAATTGAATTCTGCCCCCATATCTGAGATAATTGCCAGGCCAGAATCCCAGCTGCCCTTGCTGCTTTGCACAATTTTATAATGGAGTATGACCCAGGAGATGTTGATGAGCTGCTGCAAGATGGAGTGGGCATGGATCCAAATCCTGGTTTACCTGTGGACCATGGCTCTCTATCTCAGAGGCATCCAGGACAGGCAGAGAAACAAAGATCGACCAAAGTCTGCAACTGAGGAGGCAATTGTCTGCAGGGCAAGGGAGCCTTCAGATACATGAGGTCACTTGGCAGATGAACCAAATGTAGAAGCTGAGTGCTTCTGAGAAGACCTAGGCTAAGAGACATCTCAGAAAAATAGACTTTTGATCAATGGATAAAGC
This sequence comes from Amanita rubescens, assembly GCA_015039365.1. Classification (NCBI taxonomy): domain Eukaryota; kingdom Fungi; phylum Basidiomycota; class Agaricomycetes; order Agaricales; family Amanitaceae; genus Amanita; species Amanita rubescens. Next base: position 32,113 of record WION01000201.1, on the reverse strand, counting down.
CCTTACCTGTGAAACAGACCCTTGAGTAGGGACTGAAGGCTGAAGAGGTTGGGTTGCAACAGGTGAGGGTGTAGATGGCTGAGAATCATTGCCTACACCCTGTAATTGAGTTTCAGGCTATGATGGATTTAGCATAGGAACAATTTACAACTTGAAAAAGACATGACTTGCCTGTGAATCATCATGAAAACCAGAATCAGACCAATGGGTTGGACTACCCTCCCAGTCCTGCTCTGGCATTACCTGGGAAGCTGGAACCATTGCTTCACCAATGCCTATAGTGCCATGAGAAGCAGAAAAGACATGTGCACCTGTTAGAACTGCAGGCATGATCTGTGACATTACATGGAGATGCTTCCAGCCCTTGTTCTTGAAAGGTTTGGCAGCTGGATGCTTCTCAACATATGCTTCCCAAGAAGCAGCATTATCTACAGTGATACTGCAGCCTGTAGAATCATTCCATGTCCATCCAGACACTTGCTTCAGTGCCTGAATCACACGGAAGGTTTTGCGCATCTGTGCCAGTCAACAGCAAGTATTTACTTTCACAACAGGTGGTACACACATTAGTCCACTTGCTTATGCAAGATTTAGCAACTTTAGCACCACCCCTCTGCAACAAAGGCTGGAGATGCAATGCAACACCCTGCCAGACTGGATTGGTGAAGTTAGCACCATCCCCTGCCTCAGATTTGTGGTCTAAGAGGTACAGGAGGAAGGCTTCCTCCTCCTTTTCAGTCCAGCAGGCTTTGTCAGACATGTAAAGAGTGTGGATGGAGGTAGATTATTGAATAGATAACAAGTTAACGATGCAATGATGCTAATCTAAGGCATGGGAAAATATTATATAAGCTAACTCCAACCTCAACGTGGTTGGGGTTGGGCTACCGAACATAGTCTCATTCCTAGACGTAATGAGGGAGTTGATGTGCTATGAGTCCCGTGTGTGAGCATTCGGAGTGAGCTGGGCTGAGTTTTAATTTGGATTGTTGCGCACGACAACTAACGTCTGGCGCAAAACAACCACAAGGGGGGGGTCAACACAGCCACACCCAAACAAGGCTAGTCCCAGCCGCCATTTCGCCACATGGGGCATGATGATGGTGGCGTTCAGGGCCATCAGAAATGCGTCGAAACGACTCATGACCTGTCCAATAATGCTTGCGAGGCTTCTACTCCTATGGAATCATCACAGACCTCATCCAAATTGACGCGCGAAGCAGCAAACTCGGCTTTCTGCTTTAATTCTGCCCAGGGACATGTTCGACCGTGTCAAAAAGGTGTCAAAGCTTCGGAGCAGTCATCTAATAATGCCGGTATGTCACAATCATACCCATTCTCGTCTAAATTGATGTGTGACATAGTAGAATCATCTTCCTTGTTAAAATCAACCCGTTCTGTCTCGTCAAAAACAGGTTGAAACGTCACAGGAACCATCTGAGAGTGCTCCTGATGCTGGTACATTGCAAAATTATCATTGTTCTTTTCTAAATTGATGCGCAATGCAGTGGAGTTGATTTCCTCATTTCAATTAGCCCAGGATCATGTTCGGTCTCATCCAAAGTGCGTTGAAACGTCGGAACAGTCAACTGATGAAGTTTGCAAAGATGGTATGTTACTCAGTCTTTCAGAATCGTTTTCTAAATTGACGTGCAACATCAATTAGCTCAGGAACGTGTTCAGTCTCATCAAAAACGTGTTCAACTCTCTCAACGGCTTCTCAATGATGCTCGCGAAGCCACTGCTTCTAATCAGAAAGCACCATACTCGTCAGATGTGACACAAGATAAGATTTCTGTTATCTTTGGAGAGAAAATGAATGGCTTGAAGCCGTATGAGTGGCAGCTAGACGTTGCTGAGGCTTTGGTCCTTGGCTTGGACTGCCTTGTCATTGCAGGAACGGGTGCGGGCAAGTCTATGCCCTTTGTAATGCCTCTGTTCGCATTACCAGATAAAATTGTGATCATTATCTCACCTCTGAACGCTTTAGAGGAGGATCAGGTGAGTCCCTTGAATTCTAACGATCTTAAAACGTTGCTGACAGTCTGGAAAGGCCATCCGGTTCTCGGGAATGGGGCTGAGGGCCGTAGCTGTGAATGGGGAAACATATGGTAGAGATATTCATCAGGTATGTCGCATTTTCGTTGTTTTTCAAACCAATTCCTAACTAGTTGATAGAAGCTCAAAAAGTATCAATATAACATCGTCCTCACATCGCCCGAGATGTGTCTTGAACACCCAGATTTTCGCTGACTCCTTAACTCCACCACATTTGCGAAGCGCATTCTTGCGCTTGTCATTGACAAAGCTCACTGTATCACTCAGTGGGGGGACAACTTCTGGAAGGACTATGCTGTCCTTGGAACACTCTGTGCATTTGTCCTGGAAAATGTGCCAATCCTTGCTACCTCAGCGACCCTTCCACCCATCGTACTTGCCCAAGTCCAGAAAACGTTACACATGAACTCTGATTCAACATTCTATGTTCATCAAGGGACTGACCATCCTAATATCACATGGTTCGTCAGGAAGATGAAGGCTGCAAAGAGTGATCTTGATTCACTCTCGTTCCTTCTACCTCTTGACAAGAATGGTGTTTTACAACTGCTCAAGCAGACTCTTGTGTTCTTTGACAATATCAGAGTCTCGATTGATGCCCTCCAGTGGTTCCAGAATCGATTACTGGCTTCTATGCAAGAAATGGTCACCACATACAATTCCCGGCGCAGTACAAACTCCAAACGCATTGTTTTGAAGGATTTTCGAGATGGGAGAGTGAAGATATTGTTGACAACTGAAGCAGCTGGAATGGTGAGTGCTAGATTTGTTTGTGATGTGATCTAACATGCTGGTAGGGTTGCGATATGCCTCACATCGAGCAAGTTGTCCAATTTCTTATCCCATCCTCCCTCTCGATATGGATGCAACGAGCAGGACATGCTGGCTGCAATCCCAACCTGCAGGCTCAGGCAATTCTTCTTGTCCAGCCAACGGTCTTTCAGGTCATCAAGCCCAAGAATACAGATAATGAGACATCTGAAGAGGTTAGGCATCGGAAAGATGTTGAGGAGGGATTACGAGCATGGGTTGAGGGTCTAGAGTGTCGACGAGAGATATTTGCAACCTTTTTCAATGACAGGGTACCATGTACACATAAGTCTCATGCTAATATACAACTATGGCTTAACTTGCTTGTCAGAACCAACTGGGGATGGGATTGTTGCAACAACTGTCTGCAGCGTCTCGGCACCCATCATGAATTAATTCAGCATCTTCCCACTGATAATGAGGTTAAAAGCGAACCAGTTGACCTTAGCCTTATATCTCCAGTGGCAACTACAAGCAGGAAGCGGTCAGCTGCTGGAGTTATCAAGATTGAGGGGGTGGAATCTGTTCTTGATGGTGTGTATGACTGTTCATATTCTATATTCAGTGTTAGCAAGTCATGTAGGTCCAAAAACACGTCGTGACAAATTCCGTGAAGGTGCCATTGACATGTTGAGGACATGGCGCCATGACACATACAAGATGCTCTACTTACGACGGCCATGGGTGCCTCTTGCCTCCTACCTGACGATGTTATCGACTCTTTCTCATCAAAATGTACCATCAGGACAGTCCAAGACCTTATTGGTGAAGGCTGGAGTCCTACACATGCAGAGAAACATGGTCTTCAAGATGTTCTCAAAGTCTTAGCTGATTATGATACAGATCATTTCAACCAACTCAATGCCACAAAGGAGAATCAAGGGGCAAAGCGATCTCGATCCTCAAGAGCAAAACAGTCAATACTCTGTGACTCAGCTGTCCTGAATGCATCATCTCAACCTGTCTCTCAGTCTCAGTCTCTCCTTGCTCAGCCTTCAGTCTCTCTCCATCTGCACCTTCAGTCTCTTGGTCCCTACCTATGTCTCCAGTTACTCAGCCTCAAGCTTTGGCTTCTCACTCTCCTCTCGCTGTTCAATACCCACCTGGCTATTACTGCTATAATGGCTACTATTACTACTATCCTGGGCCTCAGTCTCAAGTTCCAGCTCATCCATTGTATCATCATCAGCAATAATACCCTTATCCTTATTTATCAATCATCTCAGTCTCAAAGTCTTCTGCCTGGATGGGAGCCTCAGCATCATCAATAATTGTTTTTGTAGAGGAAAATTCTGTATACCAGTTAATGTTGTAAAAATACAATGTTTCAATACAAGTCATTCATATCAACATCAATGTCACCTGTTTGAGCCTCCTCAGTAGTGTTCATTCCCTCATTCCCTTCTGTATTTCCTGCTGCAACCTGTTCCAATTCAGGCCTTGCACCCCAAATCTCTTCAGATGAACGTGGCAATGTCCTTTGTTTGAACCATTCCAACATTGTTTTTTCCAGTTCCTGTGCCCCATTGCTAGCAACATCAACTATAGAATCCTTCTTCTTGCCTTTCCTGCCTTTCTTCCCCTTGTCTTCTTTATCCTTCTGGTTGTCCTCCTTATCTTTTTTCAACTTGTGCCCTGCTTTGTACATGTGAAGGGCAGACTGGACATATTGACTTGACAACAATGCTACATCTTTCTCTTTCTCTGGTGCAGAATGATGGGCCCCACACTTGTTTGTACCAAATTCACTTTCCATGTGACGCTGTACACGTCGCAGAGTAGGTATGGCAGGGGACACTTTCTTGAGGTAATCCATTGTTGCACCTGGTCCCATTGATCGATAATGGACCTTGATATCTGCTATGTTATGTTCCTGGGCAAGATCATATGGTAAAAGGCTATATGGCTCTCCTGTGTGTGTCATGACCCAGCACCATTTTTTGATATGATCAGCCACTTCTTTTGGCCATTCCTGATACAGCCCTTGGCACAGCTCCAGAATTTCAATTGTGTAATTGGAATTTCCACCTCCTGCAAACCTGAATGCCATAAGAGGAAGAACATTTTCTATCCGACCAACATCACCAGAGCGAATGGCATGACATAATTCAATATAAGGAAGAACATCCCTATTCCACATTGTCCACTGCATCTGGACCTCATCTTGCTTGTCACCTGACATTGATTGCATTTCAGACAATGCATCTTGGGATGCATGCTGTTTAAGAATTTTTAATGCCATTCCCTTCAGCTGTATGGGAGACATCCTTGTCAAGTCCTTGAGATTTTCCACTCCACCAACTAAAAGCCAACAAGCACGAAAATGTGCTTCAGCAATATGAAAGATAGCTTCATCAAGATTGTGCCAGAATGGACCTTTTGTAGACTGGACAATCAATCCTTTTCGATTCAGAACATCAAAAGCCTGCCTAAGACTTCCAGTTACTGAAGAGTTCAGTAAATACTGCTTGTGGAGAGAATTTGCAAATGTCATGATAAGATGGAACCAGCCAAAAACAGGAAGCATATAATCCATCCTGTCAAATGAATTATGGTCCTGATGCCAGTAATTCCACATCCCACGAAGACAGTCAATTGTCATCTGATCACCCAGCCAAGGAATAAACCTTTCTTCCCCAGTCTTTCTCTGTTCAACTTCTGTTGCAAGCCCTAACTGCTTAAAAAATTCATCAATCACTTTCATAGTTCCATCATAGCTGGCTTCTTCCATTGTACAAGTTCCAAGAATATGCTGCTTCACAATGTTTTGTTTTCCATGATCTAGCTGCTGAGTAGGCAAAGGTTGGGCTAATGCCAGGGCATTTCTATCTTTATAACCCACAAAGTCTGGACTGTTCAGGAGAAATGACAGTATATGGTGTATAATAAACCATGCCTCAATCTGTAAATCTGCAACCTTGTTTCCATACAGCAACTTGCTATAAGAAAACATTGTTTTTGAGTTCTCTGCCCTGTAGGAATTGAATTCTCTGTTTGTTGTAGCAGGCAATGCTGCATGAGATGGAAGCTGCCAAACAGTCCCAGCAGTCCCACTGACAAAATGGCTCTGATTATGTAGTCTTTGTGAAAAAACATGTATAGGTAGATTCACATTATCATGAGAAATATGCCATGGACTTGTCTTGACCATATCACAGACTTTGTTCATTGCATCTGCAGAAATAGTAGCATAGGCATCCAACACCCATCTGTGGCTCTTTTTTTTTTTTTTTTTTTTAGAAAGGGATTTGATTTGAGCAAGATGTAAACTAAGTACAGAGTAGGCAATATGACACAAGTCACATAATGGGATAACATGCGCCCTAGGCGCGCGTGTTAAAGTGTTTGTTAGAAAAAGAAAGTTCTTTACAGGTCAATATGTGAAGGAAGGTACGTACTCTCATTGTAGCTAACCTTCCTAAAGAGAAGTGATTCAATGAACGTCCTGAGGGATGCACTCAAAAGAGAACGCTATGGAAGCAGGCTCTAATGAGCTGGTTAATAGAGCAAAATTGGCACAAATGCCAAATAGGTATTGTCGGCGTCTCACTTTGGAGCAGCACCAGCATTGGTAACGGAGTGTGGGGACATCTGAAGTGACCAAAGCCACATATTGTTTCCGTTGAGGTGCAACAACCTCAGATTGATGCAATTGACACCGATGATGTTGAGGGGGCATTATGATGATGGTGGGTAGAACCACCAGTGTTGTCTCGAGAAGAAGCACGGGGGCTTCAAGGTTGCTAGAAGACGGTTCAGAGGTGAGCTCTTCGACCATCTCAATGGTCATTCTGGGAAGGGGGGAAGGAGGAAGGGGTAGAGGGGCAATATCAGCTGGAGGCTCTGAGGGGTTAATCGGAAGCTTAGCAGCTTTCTTCGCCTTTCGCTTCTGCAATCGGGATAGTTGTTTAGAGATGAGGTGATGGTGTTGATATCATCATCAACGATGGGTGCCATCAATACGGGGAGGGGAAACGCCATCAAGATGGGCAGGGGAGGGATCGTTGGTGGTGCAGGGAGAGAAGGGACTGGAACTCGGACCTTCCTCAAGTTTTTCAGTCTGTTTGGTAGGCAGTCGCATGACGTCGACAGTGTTATGTCGTGTGTCAAGGGTATGGATATTTTCCCACAGTCGTAAAAGTCAGCTATGGGGAAGGGAAGCAAGTTCGTCCTGCATTTGAGGCAAGACTTTGAGAAGCATGACTTGGCTATAAATGTGAGGTAGAGCGCCTCTACATCAGGCAAGTCTGGGGTGCAAGTGACATCACAGCTGTCAAGGCACCATTTGTGAATCCATATAGCAGTCTTGGAGGAAACCGCAAGGTTAATAGATGGGGCGATTCAGACCCAGTCAGGATGGGAGAGCGTTTGGTAATGGGGGTTGCCATGTCTGTCATCAATGGCATGACGACGGAAAGGCGTGTTGAGGGTAACGAGTATGTCAGAGGTTGACGAGAGGTTATCAAGCATCGTCTGTAGGATGATGAACTTGGATTCAGTAGGCAAGTTGGGATTGGCGAGACTGATGTCGCAAATGATGGTTTTAATCGGTAGAATGTGGAGTCCATGGTAGGACTCGCCGGAGTCATGTGACACATGACCAGACATTTGATTATGTAACGTGTTTCAAGGGCCAACGCCTTGCAGCAAAGGCAGGGCAGGGGGCAAGGCTAGTAGTCGAATGCACCAAAGTGCAGAGGGAGCAGAGGGTGTAGAAGGCAAGCAGCCAGGGGAGCGTAGCTGCGTAAGGGATGGGGATAACGAGCGGCGCAAAGCCTTACTTGCAAAAATGTGGACAATAGTCTACACGTGTAATGGTGTCGACAAAGAGGACAAAAATGGTGCTCAAAGGCACCAGTACGTACAAGATTTCCACAAGGACCAATAAACGCTGATAAGCAAAGCCCGTGGGTAGCAATGACAGGAGTGCGGGGAAATACAGGGCGTCCGTGCATCCAGGCCATTCCAGTGTCTAAAGCGGGTTGTCGCGTTGGTTGGATGAAATGGTGTCGGTGTCCAGCAGTGGTAAGACGGATGGCTTCTTCGAGGTATACGTCTCCTCGTAGATCACAGAACCAATGGATATTGTTCCAGATCATCAGGGTGATCCAACGGTTACGGTGCGGTTCTCTGAACTGGCGGGTAAGATTAATGATAACGTTAATGAGGGCCATCAGATCGGGGCAGACATATCTATTCAAGATGAACAGATAGTTGTTGGCAAAAGTCCAAGACGTAAACAATGTCCAGATTCGATAAAAGGCTCGTCGAATAATCAAATTGACGAAGGAAGGGATGGCATAATGCGTCAAGATGACGTCTATGACGGGAATGTTAGGTGCAGGTACATTGAAGTTATCGTCAAGGGTGGAGGCGTGTTGAAATAGGAACCTAGGAATAGGTCCTTCAGCAGGGAGTCTGGGCGTCGGGCTCGTAGATCGAGCGTGGGTTTCCCTCATTAAATCCAATGGAGTATAGAGGGGCCTTGGTGATGGGGTGTTTTCTGGGAAGACGATAGGGATCGAGATGGGGTTGATGAGTCTTTCATTAATCTCGTCATCGACAATGGCGTTAGCGGTGACAATATCGAGTTCGGCGGCAACAGCATTAGCGGCGGCGGAAATGGCAGCTGCTGTAGCAGCATTGGTGGCAGCGACGGTTCTTGCTCTTTCAAGGTAGTCGTTGACAAGTTCTTCGTCGATGGGGGGAATTCCCATGGTAAAGGTGGTGGTATTGAACATAAGTAATCCTTCTCACATGATCCGGATATCGTCAGAGGTAGTGTCGGGACGTGGTCCACGTGCATAGGTGATAACCAGTTGATCTCTGGTTGCGAATACTTGAGCTACCATTTCCTGCATTTCGGATGGTACAGGGGTGTCAGGGAGAATAGCGTTCCCCATATCTGTAACGTTTCGCATTAGTTCTTCTATCGTAGAAGTGTTTGATGGTGGGAAGGTATAAGATGAATCAGAAGATAAAGAATCTTCATCTTGTGGTATGAATTCCTCGTCAGAGGGGATTATAGGGAACCATTCCATAGTGATGGATGTGTAAGGTAACATACAGATGGGAGGAGGAATTGGCAATGGTGCAGGCAATTCCTCTCTAGAAGGGGTCGGAGGGATGGTTTCCTCGACGACCATTGAAGTGGCTGGGGTATCAGTGGTGAAGGGAGCATCAATAGGGGAAGACATGGTTTCAGGAGTGGCGTTTTCGTTGTTTATGAGTAGTGGGGATAATTGCTGTGATTCCATGTTGTTCCTTATATTCGTTTAAGGTCTCCTCGGAGTGTTCTAAGTTTTCCTCAGTTTCCCATGAATTGTCAGATGTCGGATAACCTTTCCATTTGACTAAAAATTGCCATTGGTTTCCTTTTCTTCGGTGCGAGACAATTGTCTTGATTTCGTATTCTTCTTTGTTGTCTATAAGGTCCGGAGTAGGTCGTGTAAAGTTTGGACCATGTGTTTCGTTCTCATGGTAAGGAGTTAGAAGTGAAACATGAAACACGGGGTGAATCTTCCATCTTGGGGGAAGTTCAAGTTTAGCGGTGACAGGTCCTAAGATCTTCTCGATCTTGAATGGTCCTTCTCGTCTAGGTGAGAATTTTCTTATTTGTCCTGTCTTCAGGTTTTGTGAGTCTAGCCATACTAGGTCTCCTTCTTTAAAGGTGGGAGATTTCCCTTTGACACGTTGAGTCATTAGCTGTCTAGCTAATTCGTGTGCAGCAAGAGCTTCGTCTCGTATTTGCGTTAAGACCTTAAAGCGGTCTTCAGTGGCGGGTACATTGATTCGTGGGAATGCTGTGGGGATAGCCACAGGTTCTATTCCAAACATGATTTCAAACGGGGTCATCTTGGTAGATTGGTGTATCCGTTGATTGTGCGCGAATTCTGCTAATGGCAGGTGATCTTTCCATTGTTTCGGATGATCAACACAGTATAATCGGAGGTAGGTTTCTAATTCCTGATTGAGTCGTTCCGATTCTCCGTCAGTTTGCAGATGAAAGGCGGTCGACTTTCTATGATTAATTCCGAAGATTTTGCAGATTTCTTCGAAAACTTTGGAGGTAAACTGTGGACCTCTATCAGAAATGAGGGTTGTTGGTAACCCATCACGTTTGTAAACGTTGTTGATGTAGGAATTGGCGGTATCCATAGCGGTAAAAGATTTTTTGCATGGTATGAATATTACGCCCTTTGTTAAGCCTTGATCGACCACGGTCAAAACAGAATCAAAACCGTCAATAATTGGCAGATCTGTGATGAAGTCCAATGAAACTTGTTCGAATGGGCGTGTGGCGTGGGATTTAATAGGCATCAAACCCAGTGTGATCGGATGTGTGTTAACCTTCATTTGTTGACATAAGGCACAGCCTTCGACCCATTTAGATACGGTCGTTGTCATTCCAGGCCAATAATAGTCGCGGCGGATAAGCTCTAGTGTCTTTAAGCGTCCAGGGTGACCCATAACTACGGGGTCGTGATGCGATTTGATTATTTCCTTTCGTAATTCTTCATTTTGAGGCACATATACGCGTCCTTGATAATGAATGATGTCATTGTCATTCTTCCAGTCATTAAACTTTGATCGGAGAGGCAGTTTTCCGTGTTTAAGACCGTTGATTACGACTTTAGCAAACTTATCTTGTGGCAATAATTTGATGATTTTATCTGCCCAAGATACGTTGATTGCGGCAATGACCATGTCGTCGGTAATCATGGTTTGTGGGATTTCTTTTGCTTTTGCTTCTTCTTCATTAATATGGTCAGGGCGTCTCGATAAAGCGTCTGCTTGAATAAGTTTTGATCCAGGGATGTGTTCTAATTTGATATTGAACTCCGTAATTTCTTGCCACCAGCGTGACTGTCTGGCAGTCATTTTCTGTGGATGTTTGTAATATGATAAATTCTTATGATCACAATGGATCATGATCGTATGTGGGCTTCCTTTTAGAAGGTGTCTCCAGGTTTCAAAGGCTTTCTTTATTGCTAATAACTCGCAATCGTATACTTGGTATCTTTGTTCGGTATCACTTAACCGATGACTGATAAATCCACATGGGTGCAGTTCTCCATCAGATCCCCGTTGTTTCAGGACAGCTCCTACCGCCCAATTTGATGCATCGGTCTCTAATAAAAACGGTTTCGTTGGATCTGGCATAATTAGAACCGGTTCTTCTAAGAATTTCTCCTTTAATGTGTCAAATGCCTTCTGACACTCTGCATCCCATTGGAAGGGAACTGTTTTCTTCGTAAGTTCCGTGAGCAGAGCCACTATTTCGGCGTAGTTTCCTATAAATTTCCTGTAAAAGTTCGCAAACCCTAGAAACGACCGGATTTGTTTAACGGTTTTCGGTTTGGGCCATTTGCTGATTCCAGTGAGTTTTACGGGGTCCATCATGATCTTTCCTTCTTTAACGATCATCCCAAGGAATTCGACTTCCTTGGCAACGAATTTGCATTTTTCTAATTTGAGGAATAAATCATTTTCTTTTAGCCGTTGCAAGACTTGCTGAGTGCGCTCCCTCGTTTCTGCCTCATTCGCTCCATATATCAACATGTCGTCAATGTAGACGACTAGCCATCCTTCAGCTATCATGTCATGGAAGTATTCGTTCATCATTGTTTGAAATGTCGACAGTGAATTGCATAATCCAAAAAGCATTACGGTAGGTTCGAAGAGACCACAGTTCGTCGTGAATGCAGCCTTCCATTCGTCGCCTTTCTTTATTCGCACATTATTGTAACCCCATCGGAGGTCTAACTTGGAGAAATACTTTGCTTTTCGTAGTTTTAATAATAAGTCGGATACTAGGGGAAGGGGATAGGCATTTCATTTCGTCCAGCTATTGATATATCGGTAATCTTGGCAGGGTCTCAACTCTCCTTTTTCTTTCTTTGCAACATAAAAGAAAGGAGATGCTTGCAGAGATTGTGATGGTCGAATATAACCTTTTTTGAGTTGTTCGTCGACCCATTTATTCATTAGCTGTTCTTCGTGAATTGATAATGGATAATTCTTTGCCACTTTAGGTTTAAACCCTTCTTTTAGATCTATCACATGATCCCATTGTTGTGTGATTGGGAATCGTTCCGATGTCTGTTTATCAAAAACTTTTCTCCATTTGTCATATTCAGGGGGTAATTCTACTTTCGTAGATTTATCTTCATGTTCATGTGCGAGCGCTTGAGACGCTGATGTTTTCGCTTGGATCCAAAGGTGATCAGTCTCAGGATCTTCGTCTTCATCTGCATCCAATTCTTCTTCTTTTTGGATATACCGGAGGTACATTTTGGTTTCTTCATCGTAGTCAAACGTAGTTTCTTCTTCCAGATCGATCTTCCTACCATCGGGGAACCTAACCGTTCCTTCAGACCAATCTATTCTGGGGTTGATTTCTCGGAGCCAAGGTAATCCTAGTATCAGTCGTTGATCGCCTAGTCGCGTGACATAAAACCAGTCTCTAAACCAGTTGTCTTCGATGTTATAGCTTATCTGGATTTTATACCATATATCTCCAGACTTGTTGTTTGTTCCGTCCACATTTCACACTGGGATGGGTTTCTTTAAGCGAGTGATTTTGTTCCAATCGACGAGTGAACTATTGACGAATTTTCCTTGCACGCCTGAGTCGATAAGGGCTTTGGTTTCAGCAGTTTTCAGATTCAAACATTGGGAGATGGGAATGGTGATTTTATTTCTGGATATAGATGATACTGTTACACCATTTATACATAATTGTTCATCTTCAGAGACAGCAGACGCTGGTTCATCGTCGTCTCGTTCTAAAAACCCTTCTTGTTCAACTTTCGGCGGGTGCTTCGTGGTAAGGTTTTTGCCATTTCTTGTATGACAGCAATTCTTTGGTTTTTGTTGTTTTTGTCATCAGAATTTTCACTTGACGAGCTACTGTCGCCTTCGTCACTATCAGCATCTAGTGCTCGGATTTGTTGTCCTTTTCCTTTCCCTTCATTGCGGTTATTATTTTGTCTGCGTGGTTTTCCTCGAAATTGTCCTTTTGGTGCTGCCCTTCCTCGTGATTTCCCAAGTTTCTGTCATTTCTTTTTGGGATTGGGGCAGTCTGAGATTAAGTGTCCTGTGTTTCCGCATCCATAGCATGTGGCAGTTTTTACCCAATCCATGGAGGTTTCCGCAATCTGCATTCGTCGTGCATGTTCGTTTAATTCCAATATTGCTTCGTCGACTACCATTTTGTCATCAGGGTCTTTAGCTTGGCCAAAAGTGGAGAATAATGTGTTTGCCACTTCTATGTCAAGGATACGAGTTCGTAATGATTTATAAGTCATCGGGGCACCTCCTAGCCATAGTTTTTCTCGTAGAGGAGTCTAGTTTTATTGTTATGTTTGTTCATCCACTGATAAGTCAAGCCTATCAGGCACCGTAGGTTCCTCAAGGGAGTTCCGGCACTTAAGAACGTTCAAATAGATAAGAGTGTTATTGGATAAGTCCTCAAGGGAGCTTAGACGATAACGAGACAGATTTTGACTGTTAAAACTAGACTGAGGTCTAGTCGTATATTTGCATAGTTTATATAGTACAAGGTATATACGCAAATATAGTAAGTAGGAATGCATGTGATAATGAAACAGTTGCATGTGATAATGGAATAGTTTACATGTGATAAAATGGAATAGCATATGATAAACGATGAACGTTCCAGATAGTGTTGTGAGGTTAGGTTAAGTCCGGTTAATTGCCCCAAAATTGATTAACTGTAACTGATCAATTAACTGATGACCCAGAATTTCCTTAACCTTAACTGGACCAGTTATAACTGGTTATAACCGATTAAAATTATGTAATCTGGTAGAGCAGGTTATTAGCATCATTTTGAGCCCCTATTCATGTAATTTGGACCAGTGGTTCATGAGATATGAAGTGTTTTGTGAGTGATGTCAAGATGATTGGTTTCCCATTAGCAATGTTGTCTATGATGCTCATAACTGATCAATATAAGTCAGAAACAAGTCCCAAATGCCAACAGCCTAAGTCAGAAGTATATTGTCCAATACAGAATGATAAACATAATGAAAATTACATACAAATTAGAGCCTCACAACAGCCATGCAAAACTTTGCTCCTCATCAGCATCCCAGAGAACTATGTTTCTGAGTGTGGTGAGGGAAATAGCTAGCAGATTGAACATGAGAAACTAATTGTATATTGCTTTTTGCATGTCATGGACCACATTGCTAATGAGAAACACAATAATTTTGACATCCCTTCACAAAATACTTCATATCTCATGAACCACTGGGCCAAATTACATGAATAAGGGCTCAAAATGAAGCTAAGGACCAGCTCTACAAGGTTGCACAATTTAACTGGTCCGGTTAAGGTTAGGGAAAGGGCCTAACCTTAACTGATAATTAACTGGTCGAGCAGTTAGGTTCAGTTAAGTTACAGTTAATTGCAGTTACATAACTTAACCTCCCATCACTAGTTCCAGAAGGAACACATATGCAATCAATGATGTAGGAGGGATGACATAGATGATAAGATAAAGAAAAAGATAGGCCATGACGTACATTTGTAACAAATTTGATATTGAACTCCATGATTTCTTGCCACCAGTGTGACTGTCTGGTGGTCATTTTCTGTGGGTGTTTATAATATGATAAGTTCTTATGATCACAGTGGATCATAATCATGTGTGGGCTTCCTTTTAGAAGGTGTCTCCAGGTTTCAAAGGCTTTCTTTATTGCTAATAACTCGCGATCATATACTTGGTATCTTTGTTTGGTATCGCTTAACCGATGACTGATAAATCCACATGGGTGCAGTTCTCCATCAGATCCCTGTTGTTTTAGGATGGCTCCTACCGCCCAGTTTGACGCATCTCTAACAAAAACGGTTTCGTCGGATCTGGCATAACTAGAACCGGTTCTTCTAGGAATTTCTCCTTTAATGTGTCAAATGCTTTCTGACACTCTGCATCCCATTGGAAGGGAACTGTTTTCTTCGTAAGTTCCGTGAGCGGAGCTACTATTTCGGCATAGTTTCCTATAAATTTCCTGTAAAAGTTCACGAACCCTAGAAATGACCGGATTTGTTTAATGGTTTTCAGTTCGGGCCATTTGCTGATTCCTGCGAGTTTTACGGGGTCCATCATGATCTTTCCTTCTTTAACGATCATCCCAAGGAATTTGACTTCCTTGGCAACGAATTTGCATTTCTCTAATTTGAGGAATAGATCATTTTCTTTTAGCCGTTGCAAGACTTGCTGAGTGCGCTCCCTCGTTTCTGCCTCGTTCGCTCCATATATCAACATGTCGTCAATGTAGACGACTAGCCATCCTTCGGCTATCATGTCATGGAAGTATTCGTTCATCATCGTTTGAAATGTCAACGGTGAATTGCATAATCCAAAAAGCATTACGGTAGGCTTGAAGAGACCACGGTTCATCGTGAATGCAGCCTTCCATTCGTCGCCTTTCTTTATTCGCACATTATTGTAACCCCATCGAAGGTCTAACTTGGAGAAATACTTTGCTTTTCGTAGTTTTAATAATAAGTTGGATACTAGGGGAAGGGGATAGGCGTTTCGTTTCGTCCAGCTATTGATATATCGGTAATCTTGGCAGGGTCTCAACTCTCCTTTTTCTTTCTTTGCAACATAAAAGAAAGGAGATGCTTGCGGAGATTGTGATGGTCGAATATAACCTTTTTTGAGTTGTTCGTCGACCCATTTATTCATTAGCTGTTCTTCGTGAATTGATAATGGGTAATTCTTTGCCACTTTAGGTTTAAACCCTTCTTTTAGATCTATCGCATGATCCCATTGTCATGTGATTGGGAATTGTTCCGATGTCTGTTTATCAAAAAAAAAAATTCATTTGTCATATTCAGGGGGTAATTCTACTTTCGTAGATTTACTTTCATGTTCATGTGCGAGCGCTTGAGACGCTGACATTTTCGCTTGGATCCAAAGGTGATCAGTCTCGGGATCTTCGTCTTCATCTGAGTCCAATTCTTCTTCTTTTTGGATATACTGAAGGTACATTTCGGTTTCTTCATCATAGTCAAAGGTAGTTCTTCTTCTGGATCGATCTTCCTACCCTTGGGGAACCTAACCGTTCCTTCAGACCAATCTATTCTGGGGTTGATTTCTCGGAGCCAAGGTAATCCTAGTATCAGTCGTTGATCGCCTAGTCGCGTGACATAAAACCAGTCTCTAAACCAGTTGTCTTCGATGTTATAGCTTATCTGGATTTTATACTGTATATCTCCAGACTTGTTGTTTGTTCCGTCCACATTTCACACTGGGATGGGTTTCTTTAAGCGAGTGATTTTGTTCCAATCAACAAGTGAACTATCGACAAATTTTCCTTGCGTGCCTGAGTCGATAAGAGCTTTGGTTTCAGCAGTTTTCAGATTCGAACATTGGGAGATAGGAATGGTGATTTTATTTCTGGACATAGATGACACTGTTACACCATTTATACATAATTGTTCATCTTCAGAGACAACAGACGCTGATTCATTGTCGTCTCGTTCTGAAAACCCTTCTTGTTCAACTTTCGGCGGATGCTACGTGGTAATGTTTTTGCCATTTCTCGTATGACGGCAATTCTTTGGTTTTTGTCGTTTTTGTCATCGGAATTTTCACTTGATGAACTACTGTCATCTTCGCTGCTATCTGCATCCAGTGCTCGGATTTGTCGTCCTTTTCCTTTCCCTTCATTGCAGTTATTATTTTGTCCGCTTGGTTTTCCTCGAAATTGTCCTTTTGGCGCTAGTGTTTTAAAGTCCAGTTAAAGGACCAGCAAAATTGCAACCGAACCGCGGTTGCCGGTTTTGCCACCTACAGCCTCAAAATGGTTTTGGTCCGAGGATTTGGGCCAGATGTCAAAGACCGGTTGCAAAACCGGTTGCAACCGGTCTTTTTCGGCAACCGTTTGGAGGGTTAGAGGGGTGGATTGGCCAGTGGGTAGTCGGATGACGCTACTAAAATTAGAAGTTGCACTAATTTTAGCAATGTCATCCGGGCTCCCATTTGTGCATCCACCTATGCAACCCCTTGTATTAATGTAATGACTGTCAGATCTGTCACGAGCCTTAGATAGGCGTCACAACACAAGACTCAATACTCTCTGAAGAATGCCGCTGACAGTGTCAAGCGACGAGAATGATACAAGAACCGTCTAGGTTCAAGGCAAGTTGGATAGGAATCACAACTAAGCTATCCAAGGAAAGACGAGCTTGTTGCTTGGTTTACCTACTACAATCATTCTACTTATATACTACATAGGGTACAGGGTATGGGTAAGGGTATGACTTCATCGGGGTACAGGGTTATCTACATGAGTCAGGCATGCACGAAACATGCCGTGTGTCAAGGAGTGAAACAAGGGGTGTGATATAATCTCCCCTTTAAGGTTCGGATTCCAGACGAACTGGAGGGATTCCAAAAATTCGATGAAACGACAATTGGCACTCACGTTCTTCCTGATGCTCCTTCGTCTTCAATCCATTAATAGACCTGCGTCCGGTGCCGACGGGAGGTTACTATCGGATGCTAAGGTTAGGCCTTTCGATTTTCCACATAGGGGTCCATCTCCAGGGTTCACCGAATACCCGTTGACATCTCGCGATTCCTCGTTCGAGGTGTCACCCATGATCTTGCCTAGGTGCATCCTCTCCTGATTCCTCGTTGTTTCTATCTTTTTCTCTCCTTGTTCGTACCGGATCTTGTTGCTACAGGCATGCTTTAAACTATGTGGGTTCATGCGACGAATTCGCTTCTTCGCGTGCGCTCTTCCAGCGTTGCCAGTTACCTTCGAGTTTCCGTTTGTATTCTTCGTCGAAGGCCTTGTCGTCCCATCCATAAAGGCGCAGGTGTGGGACATAGAGAGGGAGGAGGTGTGGGGGTGTCGGTGTCGGTGGTCCAGAGGGGGTTGGAGAAAGGGAAGATGGGGGAAGGAGGGGAAGGGGTTTGTTTTGGCGTACCGCGGAAGGGTTTCTTTTATAGTATTCTCTTATTGCCTTCTTCGCGTTTTCCATGTGTTCTTCCGGTTCCCATGTGTTCTCTTCTTCTGGTAATCCTTTCCATTTCACCAGGAAACGTTTCCCTTGCCTTGTTTTTCTCACTCCTTTGATTGCTTCGACTTCGTATTCTTCATGTCCGTCAATAATATCCGGGGGTGGCCGGGGTTGTTTTTCTTGCTGCGCCAGGAATTGTGGTTCGTGAACCAGTTTAAGTTTCGATTCATGGAAGACATCGTGTATTCCCCATGTCGGTGGCAATTCCAGCTTGTATGCAGATTTTCCGACCTCAGATATTACCTTGAAGGGTCCGTGGAATTTCGCGTCGAGTTTTTTCGATGTCCTCATTGTTTTAATCTTGGATGAATCTAGATAGACCCGATCGCCTGGTTGATATCTTCGCGAAGGTTGGACGTGTTTATCGTGTTGTTGTTTCATCCTTTCCGCTGCCTTTTCGAGGTTTTCTTTTGTCGTTTTCCATACTCCTTTGAATTTTTCGATATATTCTGCGGCCAAGTGGTTTTTTGTTTTGTTTCCTCCTTCTGTCCCTTTGAACGGATTTCTTCCCGTCGTAATCATGAACGGGGAGAACCCTGTTGCCGAATGTCTTCTATCGTTATGACAGAATTGGGCAATTGGGAGCCAATCTGCCCAATCGTCTTGTTTTTTGTTTATGTACATTCGTAAATATTCTTCCAATTCCTGATTTACTCTTTCGGTTTGTCCGTCCGTTTGCGGGTGGTATGCCGTCGATGGGTTTGCTTCTATTCCCAAGTTTTGGTATAGTCCCTTCATGAATCCTGATACAAATTGAGTTCCTCTGTCCGAAATGACCTTTTTTGGTAATCCTTGTTCTTTGAAGACGTGTTCTCGGTAAAGGTTCGCTACCCCTTGCGACGTTATCGTTGTGTTACACGGAATGAAGTAGGCCTTCTTTGAGAATCGGTCTACGATTACCAGGATCATATCTTTTCCTTTTGACGGTACCAAAGGTCCATTGAGGTCAACGCTAATAATCGCCCATGGCTCGGATGGGACTTCATTTGGTTGCAAGGGTGCCGCTCGCGGTTGTCTATCTGGTTTATTTATTTGGCATTGATGACATGCTTTGATGTATGTTTCAATGTCGCGTTTCATGTTGGGCCACCAGAATCCTCTTGTCGTCAATTCCAGTGTTTTTGCAACTCCTGGATGTCCTGCCATTGGTATATCGTGATTCATTTGAATTACCCTTTCTCAGAGTTCCTTTCTTGCGGGTACATATATCCTTCCCTTCCATTCCCAGCATTTGTTGAGTTTGTTGTACTTGAAATTTGGGTCCTTCTCCTTTATTCCTTTGTTGACTTGTTTATCGAAATATCGCCGGTGTGTTTTGCAGATTTCTTGTCGGACGTTCAACCATTCATAACTTTCATCATCTATTCTTATTTCGATCTGGCCGAATACATCTTCTTTTAGGAGGATAACGTTTTTGTTGTCGTTTTCTCCTTTTGGGTGTCCTGCCCTTCGAGATAGTATATCCACCTTTGTATTTGTTTTTCCCGATCGATGTTTTATGATGAAGTTGTATTCTTGGAGGTCCATGATCCATCGGGCTTGTCTTCTATTTAAATTTTGCGGTTTGCGGAAGTAGGTGAGATTTTGATGATCCGTTAGTACTTCCGTGACCGTGTCTGTTCCTTTAAGATAATGTGCCCAATCGTAGAATCCTTGCATTACTGCCAGCATTTCTTTGTCATAGATTTCGTAATTTCTTTCCGCGTCATTTAGCGCTTTGGATATGAAAGCTACTGGTTTCCAGATTCCATCGTCATCCAGTTGTGAAAGTATCGCTGCTATGGCGAAATCTGACGCATCGGTTTCCATTCTGAAGGGTCTTCCTGGTTTGGGAATTATCAAAACTCGTTCGGATGCGATTTCTTGTTTTAATCCTTCGAACGCTTCTTGTTGTAATTCCGTCCAGAACCATTCTATTTTTCCCGTTAGTTTCATTAATGGTTTAGCTATTTTGGCAAATCCTTTAACGAATCTTCGATAGAAGTTTACAAACCCTAAGAACTGTTGAAGTTCCCTCTTTGTCGTCGGGGTCGGCCAGTCGATTATTGCTTTCACCTTGTTAGAATCCATTCTAATTCCTTTTTGTGAGATGATTAATCCCAGGAATTCGATTTCTTCTTGGTCGAAGTAGCATTTTTCTGCTTTTAGCGAGAGTTGGTGTTGTCGCAATTTTTCTAGGATTCGTTCAACCTGTTTTTGATGTTCTTCTTTGTCTTTTGAGAACACCAGGATATCATCCATGTATATCACGACCCATCCTTCTGCTATTTCTTCTCTAAAGATGTCATTCATCATCGTCTGGAATGTAGCTGGGGAATTCGTCAATCCGAAAAACATTACCAAGGGTTCGAATAATCCTCTGTTGGTTCGGAATGCCACCTTCCATTCATCTCCTTCTTTGATTCGGATGTTATTGTATCCCCATCTTACGTCCATTTTAGAGAAGTATTTGGCCTCTGACAGGTTGTCGATTAGTTCCGAAATTAACGGTAACGGATACCTGTTTTTGATTGTCATTTCGTTTAACTTGCGGTAATCTTGGACCGGTCTCAATTTTCCATCTTTCTTTTTTACGAAGAAGAAGGGGGACGCCATCGGGGATTTACTTGGTTTAATCCTTCCCGTTTCTAATTGTTCTTTGAGGAATTCATTGAGTTGTTTTTGTTCTTCCGGATTCAGCAGGTAAATTTTGCAATCTACCATCTTTGATCCCGGAATCAATTCTATGGCGTGATCCCATGCTCTTCGTGGTGGTAGTTGATCGAATGTTTGTTTCTCAAACACTTCCTGGTATTTAAGGTAGTGTTTGGGGACTATTTCTTTCCACGTTCTTTCCGTTTGATTTGCTCCTGCTATATCCGTTGCGAAATTTGACTTGGCTCGTACTTTTATCCAGGGTAGGTCAATGTGGCGTATGAATTCCGGTCGGTCAATATCTATTGCTAGTATTTTGTCTTCTTCCGGATTGTACTGATCGATCTCTTCTTCCGGTTCGTTGACCCACGATTCGTCGTAGCATTCTCCTGGACATCTTGAAAATTTGATTTTTGCCTTTGACCATTCGATTTCTGGATTATGGTGTTCTAGCCAATCGTGTCCGAGGAATACGTCCTTTTTTCCTATATTTACCACTGCTAGTTCCATTGTTTCTTCATGGTCGTAGATCCTCATTTTGATCGTTACCATGTCCATTATTTTGCCTCCAACGTTTAACGTTCCGTTGGCGTTGGTGGCTGTTATTGCTTGTGGTAGTTTGGTTGTATTTATTTTGTGTTCCTCAACGAATTGTTTTGATATCGCCGACATCATACATCCGCTATCGATTAGGGCAATGGTGTCGTAGTTTTCTTCTGTGTCCAGTGTCGTTAGGATTACTCGAATGTCCATTTCTCTGTGTCCCGTTGCTCCAATCCATTGCGGTTCCCTGAGTTTTCGCAGGTACCACATTGCTTCTTCTTCGGGTAGATCGTTGATTTTATTTATCAGTTCCTCATTGATTTGTTCTTTGAAGGATTGATGCGTGTATGTCCTTAATTGGACAACTCCTTGTTCTGGGTATTTCCATATCTGTCTTATCATCCAAGCCAGCAAGGAATTCCTAAGTTTGTTTTGTTTGTCCCTTATTGAGGTATTCCGAATCTTTCCTTCCTTTTGTTTCACTTCATATATTATTGATTCAAGTGATACATATTCGGAAGGAACTAATGATTCGTAAATACATTGTTCGGGGATCAATGAAGAGGGACTGTCCTTCATTGATCTTTGACAAAACCCAACTTCTCTTTCATTTCTTCTTTTTCTCCTTCGGTCATTGTTCCGAAGTATTCTCCTACGGCTTGCCTTCTGATCACGGTCTTTCCTTTACAGTATTTCGCAATGTGTCCCATTTTTCTGCAATTATAGCATTTCGGCAGAGGTCGGGTTGTTGGTGTCTGGTCGACGTCCATTGCGTTTTCATCTTTGACTTTAACTGTGATCGTTTCCTTTTTTGGTTGGCTTGGTCTGGCTTGCGCGTTTGTCCTTGTTACCTTGAATTCTCTTTTTCCATAGTACTTCTCGGCCTCTCTGAATTGTTTTTCTATTTCAGTTGCCCTGGTGTACCATGCTTGGAGTTGTCCTGGTGCGCTGCCGTCTCCTGGGTTTCCTAATTCTATTACCCTTCTTCCTACACCGGTCTTGACACCTTTTTTGAATTGATCTATTAGAGCAATTTCATCGAAGCCTGAGAGTTGTGCCCATCCTTTGAATTCGATGATGTATTCTTCGATGGTTTTGTCTCCTTGTTTTAACTCTCTTAGCTTTTTAATTGCCTCGTCGCGTCTCTCCGTTGTTA
Organism: Amanita rubescens; assembly: GCA_015039365.1. NCBI lineage: Eukaryota > Fungi > Basidiomycota > Agaricomycetes > Agaricales > Amanitaceae > Amanita > Amanita rubescens. The sequence goes on along the minus strand of WION01000201.1, from coordinate 9,846 downwards.
GGAAGTATTGTCTGGCTTCTTCCACAAATCCGTTCCAATTTACGAAAGGTGGTTTGTGGATGAAGGTGTATTCCTCCCAGGCCGGATGATCTGCCGTCGCTTCTTCTGCTGGTACTACCGTGCATGATTGATAGTGTGTGCAGGTTCGTCCTGGATAGGTTGTCCCAAATCTAATCCTTTCTTCGTCGTTCTGTGCGATTTCTCCTATTTTTCCATTTGCCCAGTTCGACGCTCGGTTTCCTTTTCCTTTCCTAATCCGTTGGATTGCATATGTTATTCGTCCGATGTCGTCTGGTAATCTTACTTGGACGAAGTAATAGTTCATCCTTTGGAGCCATGAGTCAATTTCTGCCGGTTCGCCTTCATAATGTTCCGGAGGTTCGATTTTCAACTCCGGTGGTCGTGTTCTAAGCCTGTCGGCTTCTCTGTCGGCTCTTTCAGCAGCGCGTCATTCTCGTCCGAGTTGTCTTTCAAACTCTTGTTGTTGTTGTGCCAGTTGTCGTTGGAAATTTTCATTTTGTACCCGTAATTGTTCTATAACGTTTGCAATGTTTGCTCCCATTGCTGCTGCAGCAATAGTTGCATCTTCGGTTTCCGTTGCAATAGTTTCCATGGTGGGTACGGCCGTTGCTGAGGTTGCTCCAATGATGTTTCCGGTTTCGTCGAAGGCTGGTTGGACAACCTGTATTCTGTTTCGTCGCATGATGTAGGTGAATCCTGCCAGCGCGATAGCGGTGAGCGCAGCTGGTAGGGCCATAGTTTAACGGGTGTTTGGGGTTGTGTAGAGTTGTTGATGTACTTGTGCAATATAAACTGCTACAAGGTAAAGGTATGTGAGGTGTGCTATCAGGGCGATAGCAAGGAAGATTCGTAGGAAATTTGTGGTGAGTGGTGTGAAGAAAAGCAACAAGCTTATGTCACGAGCCTTAGATAGGCGTCACAACACAAGACTCAATACTCTCTGAAGAATGCCGCTGACAGTGTCAAGCGACGAGAATGATACAAGAACCGTCTAGGTTCAAGGCAAGTTGGATAGGAATCACAACTAAGCTATCCAAGGAAAGACGAGCTTGTTGCTTGGTTTACCTACTACAATCGTTCTACTTATATACTACATAGGGTACAGGGTATGGGTAAGGGTATGACTTCATCGGGGTACAGGGTTATCTACATGAGTCAGGCATGCGCGAAACATGCCGTGTGTCAAGGAGTGAAACAAGGGGTGTGATAAGATCTCAAACATTAACATATCTATTGCCTACAACATAGCCTCAAACCCCTTAGAATAAGCTTAGTGCACTTATATAACATATCAATGACATTGCTTGATTTGCTTTAGTCTAATTTTAGCAAATGACATCACTTTAGCTAATTTTGGCAGTGTCATCCAAGTGCTCATTTACGCATCCACCCATGCAGCCCCTTGTATTCCTTTAGTAACTGTCAGATCTTGAAAAATGACATATTCAATGCCCACAACATAGCCTACTTTGGGATTTTAGGATGTCATCTACTTATATATTATTAAAATTCGATTTTTCACTATTACATAAGCAGTTTTGAGTGAAAACCGGTTGTGACCGGTTGCGCAGCCTGCTGGCAATGCTGCAAGACCGGTTTTCACCGGTTTTGGTCCGGTTGCACCCAAATGGGAAAGTCCGAAAAACCGGCCGGGGTCTGGTTGTGCCAAAAATAGCATGAAAAACCGGACCAAACCGGACTTTTAAACACTATTCGGTGCTGCCCTTCCTCGTGATTTCCCAAGTTTTTGTCGTTTCTTTTTGGGATTGGGGCAGTCCGAGATTAAGTGTCCTGTGTTTCCGCATCCATAGCATGTGGCAGTTTTCACCCAATCCATGGAGGTTTCCGCAATCTGCATTCGTCATGCATGTTCGTTTAATTCCAATATTGCTTTGTCAACTACCATTTTGTCGTCAAGGTCTTTAGCTTGGCCAAAAGTGGAGAATAATGTGTTTGTCACTTCTATGTCAAGGATACGAGTTCATAATGATTTATAGGTCGTCGGGGCACCTCCTAGTCGTAGTTTTTCTCGTAAGGTGTTTGGTAATCCTAAAACTAGGAGATGACATTTCGTCATATCATCGGTGACTTTTGCTAGATTAAGATCTCGGTCGACGCGTGCGATATATTGATTGATTGATTGTTTTGGGAGTTTTCTCCATGTGAGTAATCTGTGCATAGCTAGTCCTGGTTCGTCTACTTGTCCCCAATCTTCTTTTAGTTCTTTAACAAAAGTATTGTAGTCGGCGTATTTTGTCGTTTCAGCATCCTATTCAGTTATTTTGTTATCACGCCATTGTTGAGCATTGCCGTCGATATGATACATAATGAATTGTATCTTGTCTTGGGCATTTGTCATTTTATTCATTTTCATGAATGCTTTCGCTAAGAACGGATTGAGATATTTTCAGTCTCCTTCAAACGGTTTAGGCAGTTTGATCTTCGGTAGATCTGACCTTGGTTCGGTCCAGGGTCCTGATCCACTCATATCTCGTTCTTTTCCTTTCCTAGAGGGAAATGGATTGATTGGTGGAGTAAACAAGTATGGAAAAGTGACAGGGGGTAATGGTGCGGGTCGTGCGGCTTCGAGTTTTGGTTCGGTTATAAGGGATAAGGAAGCGATGAGTTGAGCTGAGGTTTCGTCCTCAACTTGTTGTTCGACTGTGGGTATAACAACATCTTCGGTTCCAGGTATGTATTCGATTTTACCCTGAGATTCTTCTTCTTCTTCTTCAGAAAAAGGATTTTTATCGTCTTCTTTATCGGACTCTCCTGACGGTTCGGCACTTTCTCTGTAATGAACTTGTGGTGATACAACGGGAGTTTCTCGACTAGTAATTACGGTTTCTGGTTTGTTTACTTTCTTCCAACGTTGTAATGCAGTTCGTGATAACTCCTCTTTTCCTCCTACAAAGGGGTCTCCTTCGAAGTATTCGTCTGTCTATCCTTTTGGTCGAAATCAAGCTTTCGTTCATTTAGGTATAATCCTCCTTCAAATGCAAAGGATTGATTCAGTGGTCTTCCGAGTTTTTGCTTGATCCAAAACTGATGTCCTGGTACGGGTTTTCCTGAAGCAGTGTAACACCAACCATTTTCTCATTTATCCCAATGAACGGAATGTTCGTCAAGATAATAGCGATTATCAACAGGGTTTCTTTTGGCGTTATTCGGAGGGGCACTTTTAGATTGTCGTGGAGCAATGGTGAATGATGGGAGGTGAGAGCGTTAAAGCTGTTGTGCTTGGAGAGGAGTCTAGTTTTATTGTTACGTTTGTTCGTTCGCTGATAAATCAAGCCTATCAGGTACCATAGGTTCCTCAAGGGAGTTCCGGCACTTAAGAACGTTCAAATAGATAAGAGTGTTATCAGATAAGTCCTCAAGGGAGCTTAGACGATAACGAGACAGATTTTGACTGTTAAAACTAGACTGAGGTCTAGTCGTATATTTGCGTAGTTTATATAGTACAAGGTATATACGCGAATATAGTAAGTAAGAATGCATGTGATAATGAAACGGTTTACATGTGATAATTGTTATGCATGTGATAAAATGGAATAGCATATGATAAACGGTGAATGTTCCAGAAGGAACGCATATGCAATCAATGACATAGGAGATATGACATAGGTGATAAGAAAAAGATAGGCCATGACGTACGTTTGTAACACCATGTTGTGGGAGCCTCCGGAAATCATTTAGGTTGTTTCTGGTTCGCTTTAGGTTGTTGTAGAACGAGTATATCTTATTCGTAAATTTGAAATAGCTTGGACAATGTCACAAGCGTCGTTCGGGTTTCTGGGATCCGGAACGCGAAATGGAGGTTCTAGAGAACCTCCAGGGGTTATTGGGATGCTTGTAGAACGCTTTCTTGGTGCTGGTTGGTGTGTAGATAGTTTTTGGAGAGAGATATAAGCTGTTTGAGAAGAATGGCACAGTACACTTGTGAAAGTGCAAAAAAGTGTAACATTCTTACTGAAAGGAACCTAATAAGGTTCCAACTTAATCACTCCTTGCGTCTTGCACTGAATCAACGTATATTTGTGATACCGTGTGGTGACATGTGTGGAGTAAAGTAAGTGTAAGATGATGTCACAATGTGTGACAACCTACCATATATGTACCGTAACATAACTATCTACGAGAATAGGGGAAATCTATCTACAAGGGAGTTAATGGATAACTCCCATCCTTGTATTCGGAGATCCCAAAGGGATCTCCCATCTTGATGAAGGCCTTGATGAATATGTATGAGAGCTACATAGTAGCCCTGTTACACTGAAGCCCCTTGCTTAATCCACCTCGCTTTCCATCAGAACAGCTCGCTTCGCTTCGGCCTGCCAGTAACATCATGACCGAACCAAACCGCCGCATGCCCATCCGAATGAACAAGGAGGCACCCTGCTTCCAAGGCACTGCCACTGGTCTTGAGAGATACCTCGAAGATACATATCAAGATGATCTGCGAGGATAGACAATGCTCCAGAGATGCTGAACTGATCAAATGGGCTGTCTACTATACAGATGAGAAATCTTCCGAAATCTGGAGCGCCACTCGGGACACCCTATCAGATCCGAAAACCTGGGACACGTTTAAGAAAGGAATTTCCGAGATCTACCCCGAGGCACAGCCCAATCGCCACCACACTATTGCAGCACTACACGCCATTTCCGACCGCTTCTCAGCACAAAATGTTGCATTGGAGACAGCCCTTGCTGAGTATCACAGGGAATTTTCTGGAACAGCTCAATACCTCATCGGAAAGCGCCGCATGACACGCCGTGAGGCAAGCATCATGTAGATGTCCGCATTCCCTCCCGAGCTCCGACCCGATATCACTACTCAGCTCACAATCAAGTACCCGGATGTCCACCCCGATGACAGCTATGATCTAAAGGACATGAATAGTGCCGCACAATTCATTATCAGCTCAAGGTCTGCTATAGCCTTGCTCGCCATGATCACCCCACAAGCTCCGACACCTCCGACGCCTATCCCTACTCCCCCTCCAAGCACTGCCTTCGCTCCGAGCACAGCTTCCACCCATCTCCTTAGTGGATGCATTTTCTGCGGAGATATCAATCATCGGACGGCCTGGTTCCATATCAGGGATGAATATGCTAGGCAAGGAAAGATCAAAATAGTCGACGGACGGATTCAATTTTTGGATGGCAACAAACCGAATGCCTTCCAATACCGCCACTTCGGACAATGGTTCAAAGAGCGCATTGATGTATGGCTGCTGAGGTACACACAGCTGACCGTTCCGAAGCCATTGCATCCTCCAACTACTTCCTGGAAGCTCTAGACCACTCCGGAACACATACCGCTGAGCCTGTCAAGACTCAATACTGAAGCACTGCAAAATGTACATGACTCCGACGCACATACACATTAGCACCCTGCTGAATACAGTCCCTAATCAATCCATGCTCCCTAATACCGCCCCCTCTGAACCCTCCAGACCCTCTGACGCTCCTACCACTACAACACATGATACCACCGAGACCTCTGAGGCTCCTGATGACCCCACCACTGCTATGCCAATTTCTGACACCCCGGAAACCCTCAGCGACCTCATCGCCAAAGTCTTTATCATTTCCGAGCCATCTGGCATCCCGACAGCTGCCATTCCGAGACCTGATTCCGCCAAAATTCCGACTGCCGCCCTGACCACCTGCACAATTGAAGAAAGCGAGATGAGAAGAACCCACCCACCACTTCCCTTCTACTTCCTATCACCATCCGATCTCCCCATCCTGACCAGGAGGTCAGTATTAAAAGTACCCAGGAGGTGTAACAAGCTGATTCCGGCTACATTGGAACTGATCTCCGAAACCTTCCGAAGCTCCCCAAAGCACTCTGAGCCTATACTCGACCCCAGAGGATGATCATTTGTGTTCGGATGCACACACAGGCCTCAGACTCAGTGCAGGATTTGTCACATGGTCACCTCGTGCCTCTGTAGTATATATACCATTGTGTACGTAGTTGTATTTAGCGAATTATCACCCCATCTGTGTTCCGAGTTTGATTCCTTCCGTTCCCTTCGTTCCTCAGTGCTTTGGACACCTTCCACTCATTCACCTTCATCTTTGGCACTCTCTCTGCACCTGAGACACCCTTTGGACTGATCTCCATAGCCCCTTTGGCTGAACGCACTTCCACATCGGCCTTCTTCTGATCGTTTCACCAGTCATGGAGATAGACCAATTTTGTATGACCACAACCGCAACTTTGTTCAACAAAGTGCGACCGTAACTGCAGTCGTGCCACGACTGCAGTCATGGTCGGTCATGTGACCAGTCGTGACCAGTCATGCAACCTAACTTAGAAAGACTAATTGCCACTTAGTATGACTCAGATCCAGTGGTTGTGTCATGATCAATTTCCATAATCCATCAATCACCTATGACATTGCAGAGAGTTGTCAGAGGTCATGAACAAATGTGGGAAGGTTGAGGTTATGAGGATTTATGTCTACTATGTATGTATTGAAGTCAAGTTTCAACTAGGGAAGGACTTGGAGCTGGGAGCAGAGATGAGTTGTTGGTTATGTTGGTTATCTGGTGATCACATGGTGGTGAGTAGTTGTTAGCAGCATAATGACAGCCAGCCTACTAACATCCTCACTAAAAGCATGTGGCAAAGTAAACTCACATATGTAACTCCATAATCAAGAAAACAATGACATACTGAATGAGTCAACCATACATATATGTAGTAAAATGAGTAAGTAGAAAAATAAGTGGGCCTGTCCAACCAATCAGGTATGCATAATTTGGGAGTCCATACCATAAACAGATCAGTGACTCTTTAATGGTGGCTGACATGGTTCCACCTCTCATCAATTGTCTACAATTTAGTAAACATGCCCAGTTAAATGGGAGAAACAACTAATTTGGAGACTATGGGCCACCAAGTGGCAAATCCAACTGAAGGACAACTTATTTTTAAAAAAACAATAACCAGGATTATGTGACTAGGATCAGAGCCATCACATGTTTCCTTTACTTCTCACAGCATGGTCCACCTTGACAGGTGGTGCTTGCCTGGCACTGCAGTGGTGTTGAAGTTGTGTTAAAAAATCTTGCAGGGCTTGGGTCACATAAGACTCAGCCTCATTACATTTAACCTTGGAATAATAATATGTATCTCAAAGTGCACCTGAGGCTCATGTTCACAAGTATTGGCTATATACATACATACTGGCAGTGTTGCCAGAGGTACTAGTTTTCTCACAATTTAGGTGTCAAGTGGAAATGTGACAATGGCAAAGTGGCCACTACTAATGCTGGCTTCCACATAGCATTGTAGTTCTTATATATGTATGAGCCTAATCACATTGATTTTTCCACATATTTTAAGACTTTTCAAATTTAGTCTTGTTTAGCATGTTCATTCTTGCACATTTGAGATGGAGGTCATTACACTTCTCCCCTTACCCATAGGATTCCTATAAAATTCTGATACATATGGTTGTCAGGGTTTATATACATGTAAAGAAACACATGATGAACTTCCAGTTACCTATTCTGGCCTTAACATTATCTGATGAGAAAATGGAAATTAATCATATTCTTAACATCAATGTAAATAATTCAGTAAGTAATTACATGCTTCATGGTATCATTTATTACGGTGAGTACCACTTCACATCTCATGTGGTCAAATGCAATGGTTCAACTTGGTTCCATGATGGGGCTAAGACTGGTGCAAAGATGATTTATGAAGGACACTTGAATACTTTAGCTAACTTACATTTAAGTAGAAAAAGAAAGGCAATTGCAGCTACAGTAGACATCCCAATAATGCATTGACTTATATGGTAATTTAAGGGTCTATTGAATGGGAAATTGCCTAAAACGGATATGCATTATTGGGATGTCTACTGTATATACTGTATGCAATAAGTGTGATAATTAGTATATTTCTTATCAATAATTATAAAACATTGGTACTTGATCATGCAAAAATGGCCTCAGACTTGCCATGCAATGCAGCAGCCCATACCCTCAAGTCATAATGTAGGAGTCTGTACCATGTTTGTAACAGCTGGTGGGTTGGCCATGGGTACATGGGTCACAGGTCCCATGACCTGAACCCATACCCACTGTGACCCATACCCATGAGGCTACCCATGCACATCCTTAAACCCTAGCAATAATCATTCCATGACAGCAATCTGAAGAACAAGGCATTGAGAAGCAGCAATGTTGAGCCTGCCAGCACACATCAAATGCACCAAAGCTGAGTTTGAAATGCATTACAAATCATATTATATAATAGCACAAAACTCCAAGTGCATGACATGCATTTGGTTGCCAAACAGAGCCTAAGTTATCCTGTATGTTCAACTATCATTTGGTTTAGCCATTGGACTAAATCTACTTTGTCAGACACTTCTAGCATGGAAACATCATATGCAGAGATCAACATGATCAAAACAGACTACACTGCCTCACTACCATTACCCAGTACACTCTACTTGCCCTATGCCACCTGCATAACAGATGTTATAACTGAGTCCTTCACTCCCTCTATGTAGCATACATACTTTCACTCTACCTTATCTTATTTTAACACTGCAATGCACTTCATCATGCTTGCATGTTATGTTAATCTTAATCATCCTGGTTAATTTAAAATCTAGTTAAGTTTTTGAAAAAGTCTTTAGCAATTATAAGTGGTGCAAGTAGTACCTCTTATGTGATGACCAGGTGAATAGGCTATAGGAACTGTCCTGCAATATCCATACAAGTATAATGAAATCAAAGTATCAGCAGTTGCTTGACAAAGATATATATCATGAATATCTGGGCACTTATAAATGGTGCAAAGTTGACTTTCACTGTTGTGCTTGCCGACCCTGCTGCCGTCGTTGGTCCATACTGATTCAAGTATGAGCTCAAAGCCCATACAGTTCCGGACATGGTGGGTACGACAGGCGTCGTCGCTGGATTGGTGGGCGTGAAAATGGCTGTTGATACAATAGTTTGTCCGCCGATGATGGTTGTAAAAGTAAAGGGTGTAGGAGCCCCTGCCGTAGCAGTAGTTGGAGCTGGCTGGCCGACGGGCCCTTGCGGATTATTAGGTGTCGTAGTTGTCAACGTGGTGGTAGTGGGTGTAGTTGCAGGCACCAAGATTGATCTAAATATATATCAATAATCCTCAAAGTTCCTTAGCCGCAACACTGCATACATTGTGCTAGTTGTAGGAACACCCAGGATAGAATCCGTGGTCACGACTTCAACCACCGTTTGGCCAGAGTTACTATAGATAAATGTGTTAAGGCAAGACAAGGCGCCAAAGAGAAAAGCCTACGGATCCGTTATTGTTGTTGTCTGAGCACAGACTAGAGTAGATACGGCGAACCAGGCAAGGAGCTGCGTTGTGAGCATTGCCTCCAGACTAGAGTAGTGGGACAGGGTACACTGTACAGCGTGCTGCGTTGCTTGTTCGTGTTTATCCCTCTCTATGATCAATCGAATTTTTCGACCTCTTGCCGCGCACAATCAACAGTATCCTGCTGTTATCACTTTCATCTGTGCTCTTCATTCATCTCCGCACTGTGCACACAAAAGATTGAAAATGGCCCCGAAGAAAGTTCCTGCCATCTCCGAAAAGAAAGTCATTCTAGGCCGTCCTGGCAACAATCTAAAAGTTGGCATCGTAGGTTTGTTTCAAAAGATCCTAACAGTCGATAGCTACTGACAACGGATTAGGACTCCCAAATGTCGGGAAGTCGTCTTTTTTCAATGTATTATCGAATACAGGTATATTTGAGACAAGTTTACTAGTTTCAACATTCACAACTGTACGCAGAT